>JABUQX010131280.1:0-52500 GCA_015478945.1 Trachelipus rathkii | reverse complement strand
CTGAACATTTCATAATGCTATATACCTTGTAAATATATATAAAATACTAATGTGAGGTGTTAAAATATTTCAACAAATTAAGATAATTATTTACTAGACGTAGTATTATACAATAAAGAACACTAATAATATATAATATACAAAGATGTCATTCAACTTTAAAAAATAATATTTATATAGGTAGACTTATTGAGACGAATTTGTTTTGCAGTGAGAAACTATAACCTCCTACAATTATTAGAATATGGATATAAAGTAAAACAGTATTGTTTTATGAAGATACGGGTTAGATTGATTAACCAATGATCGTATATGAATCAATAATTATATTCGATGATAATAAACCAACAGTATTATAGAAGGGACCAAATTTTCTATACACTAAGAGTCAAATTAATTCGGTCAGATTGAGTTCGTACACCCAAGACGTTAACAAAGAGTGTGAGTGTCAAAACTTCTCCACTACGACTTCCACTCAACTCAGTCGTGTTTATTATTGCTTTCCTTGTTAACTCACTCTTTGGTAACAACCAGAAGAGGAAAAGAAACGGCTCCGCATAACCAGCTTTACATTTTTAAACTCCAATAACTGCTTTTGACGTATTACTCTTAGAGGACTGGTCGGGGTTAATTTTGAATAAAGCTATTATTTATTATTATTATATATTATTATTGATTTTATTCATTGAGATAATATTATTGTAAAATATTATTAAATCAATTATATTATTTATTATTCTTTATATTAGTATTTTATTATCTCACCTTATTATTATATGATATATTATTATTATTATCTACGAATTCTTTTTATAATTTAGAGCAACGAATTGTGTTTAGAAGCTGTTGGATCGATTCAAAGAAATGCTTTTAAGTATCATTTTGATAATCGTTATTTTTAGATGACTAATTATGTATTAAATGTTATTTTTATCTAGTTATTAATTAACAGTATCGAGTTAGTGTGATTATGGCCGATATTCTAACGAGTTTTGCTTCATCATTTATTTGTGATATTCTCAAAAATGTTATAAGATGGTATTGGTTTTTTTCTATACATTGTGAATATGTCTTTTATTGCTTCATTTTAATTGTGGTTAAATCTGAAACTCATGGTATTAATTTTTTCAATGTCTCTTTAGCATTGTATATTAAGGGCCAGGGTCCGCCCGCCCAAGTGATGGGGTTTTGGCGTAGGCACTGAATTTGTGTTCGCTCGTTCTAAATAACTTCCTGTTGAGTTTAGAGGGCTGCTCTTGATAATATCGAACGATAGCCAGTTGGCTCATTAACGGGCAAGATCGGCCACCTTTAAACAGAGGGTGTGTGTGGATCATCAACCTTATTGCCGCGACCCTGTTACAGCGGCGTCTATTTACCCAATTTACCGTGTCCGAGAGCGCGGAGTAATGGTTCCTATCAGTTGTTTGTGCTGAGGCCTTCTATAACTTCCTCCATTATACACCACTTCGGGTGATCCAACCCTACTCAGGTAATTCATAACAGCTCTCTCATAGAGACTGCATCACCCAATTGTGTTATTTTTCTTTCTAGAGCACGGTTGATTGGGTTGTCTGACTTTAGTATATCTCTGTCTTTTACGGTTAATGAAAACTGTTTATTCGTTAAGTTAGGTACGTTATTATGTTAAATATAACTATGACTGTGTGAAATTAAACATTCATATTTTGTTATTAAGAAGAAAATGACATGCAGTTTTTGGCATAGGCAAGATTACCTATGTGTTAAACTGTACTGACATAGAGTGGTATAGAAACGTAGAAGCCTTAAGTATAAGATTTTTGTTGAGATAAATTTAGGTTGTCACAACTGAAGTTTATTGCTAATTCTCGGTTATTCATAGTTCAATATGATGGTATCTTTGGAGCCGTGTGACACTTTGATGAAGTAGTGTTAATGTCAAGTTCACAGCTGGCGGTATCGATTTTGATAGTATATTGGATACATCATTTTTATTAAGTTGGATTTATTTATGTTATATATATTTTAAACTTGTTCCCCTTTTAATTCGTTGCTGAGATGACGGGAAAAGTGGGAGCATTTCTGTATATATTGAGTCTGATTGCTATCTGTATAGCTATCTTGTACATCTTTGCAATTGTAGTGTATCGCGACATTGTCCAATTCTAGGGATTGTTAGTCTGATTATCAACATTATTTACTGCGAGGGTATCTCCGTTAGGATGTTTGGATTGCTTGTTACTTATATGCTTATTCAAGTCAGTTTAGTAGCATAAATGTCTAGCTTGTATTGTATATAAAAATGATTTATAATGAAAATAATCACATAATAAGGTTCAGCTTATTATATATATGAACTTATTTTTTGATGTTAAATTCCATAAAGATAGAAAATAACATCGAAATATGACTTGATCAATTAGTTCAATGATCATTAAAGGATAATATTGGTGCGGTAGCGGTAAACTGCTGTGGTGGAGGTTCTAGATTTTCACTGATTTTACGTGAGGCTTTGAAAGTCAAGTAAAGCTATCGCTCACTTCTAAAACATGTGAGTAAATCAACCTTAATTCAAGAGAAATATATTTTTATCATGTTATGTTTTTAATAAATTTTGTTATTTTTTATGTTATCTTTTGGTTAAAACTTTGTTGCTTTGCAATTATTCGTTTGGGGATTATGATATTTAGACGAGGGTCATGATCAAATTTTGCTACATATTACTATGTTGATGTAAAAAATTCTGTGTGTTAGCAATATATTCGTGTCAGTATGATGATAGACAGGGTTATGCTAAATTTTTTGTTAATTATTCCTACAAAGCGTAAAATGAATAAATATAAATAAAACATTGGATAGTCGGATCTTTAAGAGATATTGCTTGAAAAAAAGTGAGAGAAATAGTGGTGTGTAACGTTTTGTACCAAGATGTTAAGATTGCCGGCTTTCGGTTGTAAGTGCTGAATTTTGTTAAATGTTATTAGCTATTTCTTTATTTCATTTGCCGTTTTAGGATATTTTGTGTAAATTAATATATTTACTCTACGTATCAGGTATTATGATTATGTTATTACAATATATAAAAATTAATGTAAAAAAAAAACTCTGTATGTATATAAATTGTAATAATAAAAAGAGTTATAGTAATAATAAAAAACTTCTTTTTGTGTTATGATTTTGAGAAATTTTTTAACAATATACTTCAAACCTCATCCACCAAATGAATCAAAATAGAGAATATCAAAATTAAAGCTACAAAAGGTATGGAGTGGAGACGAGGACTATTGCAGGAGGGAGGTTGTAATGATGGTCTGATTTACTGAATTTTAACTTTAGAATGATTTCTAGCTAGTAAAGAGAGTCACGTAAACTATTAAAAATTATCCCAATTATTTATTAACCTTTATTTTATTCCAAAAGAATCTGTATTTTTAAATGTTATGGTTTGAAGATTAAACTTGTTGTTTGCCTACAGTATATGCCGTTTTGTGTATCTATATCACCACTAAGTAGGATCATTGGTTTTTTAAAATCGTGATGTATCTAATAAGAGGAAAGAACCAATGAAATGTCTTGCGGTTCATGGAGAGTTGGCTTTTGTCTAGAATATATTTACCTTGTGTCATTAAACAGTTTAACAAAAAGATAAGAACGACTTTTGAGTAGTTGTGATAGAGATATGCTGGAAAAAATGATAATTGATAAAGATTTACGTTTTTGTCGAGTTAACAATCGCTAGTCATTAGACACTTTAAATGAGCTGGAGTCGTTAAGTGTTGGACTTGGTTTAAGTAGTAAAATTATTTTGTTATTTTGGCCCTTATCATCGTCCTGTTGTTTTATCAGATTGTTCGATTATACGGATTGATATCTATGTCAATTGATTCGAGGTTAAATTTTTCTTAGCTTCATAGCCGTAAGTCCTATCATAAAACTAGTATTTATTAATTAGTGACCTAGTATTCTATTGAGTTTCACTCATTCGCATTGTAATCGAATATATGTGCGCGTGGTTTCTCCGCAAAAACAAAGAAACTCATTTTTGTGCTAGTTGTTTAAATCCGAAAGATGGATTACTCCGCCGAATATAATAATATCTAATAGTATTTTAAATTAGTTATATAGTATTGAACTAATGATGGAAATGTTTTCTAGTTGTGTGGACTCTTATGTGAAACTTTGACCCCAAAAAAAGTGTGAAAAGGTTACGTTTTGTACGCTGTTGCTAGGTACTTTAGTTTGTTTAAGCTTCGAAGATTTATTTTAATGATAATAGTGACAGTAATATCAGTACGAATTCGTGCTTCAGGTGTGTTAGGTTTTGTCATTGTGCATTATATTCGTTTAGTTCTGGCTATGCTCATACTGGAGCTTTATTAATGTGAGAAATATGTACGTTACAGCATATTTATTCTAGTTCTAGAGTTAGAATTATAATAAGGAAAACTTATCTTCTCTGTATACTATTTGTTATCAAAAGACCATTGATACCTTCGATATGTGTATTCTGAAAAATCGAATAGAGTCGGTACGTATGAATCATAAATGGTCTCGTTAGGTTGGTTAGAAGAGAGGGCTAAGGTACATGGAGCACAGAGATGGTTTGATTTACCTGATGATACACGCTTTTTAAATAAGAATGAAACAGAGTTCGACTTATCAGACTCCAAATATCGACCAATTTTAACTTCGAAAGACCAATAAATTTTGCGTATCGTAATGTATCGTTTCGTTGTGAGTGATTATATACTTGGGACTGAATATGTTTACCATGATTATGTTTGTGACTGAAAAAACTTCCTTGCTTTATTAGGAAGTAATTTACAAATTCTTATGATTGATCGTTGTATTATGCATATCATAGTTCCAGTACCAAGTTATTGTCAGCAAAATTTATTAGCTCTAAATATAAAGCTTATTAATATGTCAATGTAAAAAACTTTGTTTATTACATTATATCGTGTCTGTCATGAATAATTTTGTCTATTTCGAGTAGATTATCGAGAGTCTATAACTATATTACTATTTGTATCGGTCAATGGTACTACATAAATTAACTCGAGTCACTTAAGTATGCTAGAGATACTGGCTTCGAAAAAGTATGAGTAGGTTACGTTTTGCACGACATGTTAGTTTACTTGGATTACTGAGAGTGAGCGTGTTAAATACTGTTGACTTTCAGAGATGTTAGATTAAGTTTTACTGACATTTTCTAAATAGTGCATGTCATGTACTATATCGGAAGTGTAAGTGACGTGTCGAGTTGGTCCAGATTGGATAATATTAATTCTCAGTTATTCAGATGATGCTATTGATAAGCTTCTGACAATTAATGTTGATAAAGGAAATTTGAACTTTTGTTCTCTGTTAAATAGTTCTATATTCGTTGTCTCTCAGCTATTGAATAAATTTTAATATCTGATGCATTTTAAATTTTAAATTTTGTTAATCAATTAATCTCATTCAAAATTAACTCTGAAATTAAACATGTGAGCTATGTTAGAGATATGCTACAGCGTAATTTGGAAATCGTCATAAAATTGGAGCAAGAGGGTTTATCTTTGTAGGTATTTCGCATTTTTTCTGTTTTCAGAACTTTAACTATTGTTCACGGGACCGTTTATTGACAAACGTTGCAGTGTATGGTAATGGAATCTCAATTTGTAATCGCTTCAAGAGAGGTCTTAAATAATCAGTGTTTACAAGGTATAATTATGCGTTATTGTTTGTACTCATTTAATAATTTACTTAGACCCGATGATGCTATGTTAGTTCTTTTCGTTAAATTATGGAGTTCTAAAAGGTTAATGCAACAATATTATTCAGTTTAAAATGTTATGTTAGGTTAATAATGTTTGTTGACAGTATACTTTAGACCCAGGATGCATTGCTATAGTTAGAGATTTATAAATGGCAAGCTTTGTCTTATCATAATATTCCGTATTATCTATAGTGTTTATACAGAACTGTGTTTTTTAATGCTATGTTTTATGCTGAAGTGATACACGAAATATGCCTGAAATCGCAATAGATCGATAGATCGATTACGATCACTTTCGCATGGTTTAGGTAGACCGAGAGAGTGAGCAGTAGGATGGATGGGTTTCTAAATCTGAGTACTACTGCTTACTGGTATTTAAAACGTCAATTTTTTACGTTTACAAACAAGAAAAGCATAAAAAAATAAACTGTAATTTAGCTAAAAACAAAAATTTGAACGAAACAACTATAACTCTGAAACAATTAAGAATGCGTTTACGTAAAAACAGAAAAGTTTTTAACGAACAAAAAATTTAAAAATTAAAATTTTAAAAAACGAAACAAGGTTTTAAAGAAATAAAAAAAAAAACAACAAAAAGTTTTTAAGGAGTTGTTAATAAATATTAGAATTAAAGCAAAAACACATAAAAATGTTTTTTAATAAATTCATTGTTATGTCGACCCCTGTGACAAACAATAATCAAATGTATAGCTTAATGTTTCGAAAACGACCCAACCAAGAATCATAAGGTATTGTTTATGTTTGAAAGTGAGCAGTTGGTGTAACACATAAATTTGTTAGGTTACCCCTTTGTGACAAAACTACAAGAATAAGAATGATATATGAAGCATGAAGAGTGCTGTTTCGAGAACAGTAAACCAAACACAAGCATCATTATGTATTGCGATTAATTTTTCAAAAGTGAGGAGTTTTTGGCAATTCCCCGACTTGTATCTGTAACTCTATAAAACAGTAACCCATCGGCTCGTAACTCTGTTCGTATATGTATGCATTGATAGCTGCTTTATGGTTTTTAAGGACATATTTTCCAATTGTTTCCGCAGTTATGCTGTTTAGGAGGGTTTTAAAGTCATGTGTGCATTATATGTAATTTCAGGGTTTGCTTTAGGGATTTTACTGTGAAAAACTTTGTTACATCAGTATATATTTGTAGACTTATGATAATTAGGTTAAGGTATGTTAACTTATTGTTAAATGTTAACTAGGTTAATGTAAAATAACAGTGATTATTTAGAGATCTGTTTGAAAAAAAAAGTGTGAAAAGTATGAATAGGTTACTCTTGTATGTAATGTTAGCTATTCTTGTACTGTTGTTAAGTATGGAAATTTGTAAACGTTAGTAGTTTATTCGAGCTTGACTAGATCTAGACTCATTTTTTTCAGTCATATGCGTTTTAGCTATTAAACAATTAAAACCATAGCGAGACAGAAACGGAGAAGACGTATTTCGTGATTTTTTTAAAATAATTGTGACTCGTTTTTTCATAAGTTGTTAGTCTTTCTGTGCTAGTGTACATACACTGCCTTTAGTTATCTATACGAGTCAGTGATAAAAAACGCTCCTTACTACAGAGAAGATCATTGTTACAATGGAGAGTAAGCAGATCCACCTAGTTGCGATGTTTTCAATTTGCTGTATCTATTAAAATGAAGCCCCAAAGAACCTCAATGGGTTTTGAAATTCTATTTTTTACGTGTATAATAAACCTGTATGCCTAGTACAAACGTATTTTTAATGAAGCTCTCTGACTTTAAAACGTACTGCGTATAAGATTCACCTGTCAATCGAAACGAATTGAGGAAGGCTTCAAGTGATTATTCTAAGTCTGCCGAACTTTAGTAACTCCCCGAAGATTTGTTTTATTGCTAGCATAGAGAGAGAGACAGAAGAGATACCTTACTCAGAACTTTCTAAGTATGTACATTACACAGCAGTATGGGAACTTCCAGTATGGAGACGTGTAATCGAATCGCGATTGTACATTTTTGACAGTACTACTTCTCTATAGAATCTGTATTAATGGGATACAGGGGTTAAAATATAATGTCTGAGGTTCGCAAGAGGGTATGTAATCGCAAATGAAGATGCTGAAAGACCGGAAATTTACCCCTCACGGGATGGTCATTATACTGTTTATATTCCAGAATATACGCGTTTCAGAAAATCTATACTGATGATGTACTCGATTGATAAACTTCCAGATGAAAACTCTTAAAAATCTTAAATAAATGGGCAAAATTTATTTGCTATGGGTATTAAACTCTGATACTTATACCCTCATCATGAAGCATTATTTCAAACTGTGAGCATACGAGCTCGATACGATGGCATTCGCGAACCTTTTCACATATGCTTAGAGGATGGCATCGCTGAGTTAAGAAAGTATCTGATGAACAACAACAACATAAATGATGATGAGTAACTAATTTTAATCTTCTTTTAATTTATGTATTTTAAAACTTTAAATTTTTTAAATAAAGAATATTTTCCAATATAATACACTAAAAGTCATTAACATAGATTAGCGAAGAATTTGATTTCTATCTATGTATAGGAAAGAGCTATTTTTTTAATTATTATAATTATACGAATAGTTTTAAAACTTGTTAAATAATATTTTTAATAGTCGAAAGACTTTGAGTCTGTCGATGGATCATTAGACGGATCCTTCTAGACAGCTGCTAAGATTCATTGATTTTAACATGCTTTGAAATGAAAAACTCTCGGTTTTAGATGAAACTTTGTAGACGTATGTGCTGATATCTTCTGCGATACATCAAACATTCTCGATAATATCTGCTATTGACGTATGTTACGAAGTCATTCTCATTTTACATTATCTCTTTTCGTACAGATCGGTAAGAATACCACTATATGAATAGGCATATTTTCTAAACTTTTAGCTATACATTCGTTATAAATAGTTTCTTAGAGAGAGAGAGCTATGATAAAAATAGTTCTCTTATGATAGTATTATAAACTCACATTCGATCACAGATTGGTTTATGTATGTTACATTGAAAAATGAATACCTACTAAGGTACTAAATCTGTGAGAGAATTTTTCTATTATAGTTAAGCTATAAAAAACAATGGATTGATAGACGATTTCGTCAGTCTATATGTGTCCACATAGACAATGTGTATTGTGAGTATCTAAATTCTATTTCTAGAGGTATATATACATTAGAAAAAAAAGGTAGTTATGGATCTCTGTTAAAATATTGTTTTGACCAGATTTTGGACGTAAACACCAGTAATCATGACACAGATAACATATGGCTAGTGTTACACTATACGGGACGTTATATTTACTAACTTAGTTTGGGTTAATTAAATTTGAGAGTGCCAGAGAAATTCCCGGGAGTAGTTATCTGGCTTCAGATTCACCAGGTCCTTCCCTATCACTGCTTGCCTGTTCTTCTTTAGTCGAATTAAACTTGGGATTACTGGTCGTAAATCGAAAGATTCGCCTCACAATATTAACCACATCCGCTTGAACATTTTCTGGGTACATATCCTTATTGGATATATTCTATCTGACCAAATTCTTATTTTGCTTCGTTAAGGCAGCGTTTCTATGAAGATCTACGTATTATCAATGGTATGCAAATGCTCTTATTTGATTGTCTTCGCAGAAATAGAATGACGAATATCTTTCGTGAGTGGGCTTGGTAGAGGGGGCAGGTCTCAGTAGACAATATCCCTACGTTTATCAGGATGGTAATCTATCAGCTAGACATTGATTACCCGACTAATAATGGATGGTGTGATATTATTGTTTATATTAATTCTGTTCAACAAAATCTCCGGAATGAGTAGATGAATCACATTATAAAGAAGGTTCACATTATCTTATCCGCATTAATGTCAATACCATTACTAACTGTATTATCAAATTTTGTCTGTCGGGTAACGAGCAGGTGCAACGAGGTACTCATATAAGACATTATCCTTCTATCTTTCTGGAGATATTACGTTTACTAGACGACTAGTTATGTTATTTAAGGCACCCGCTGAGTTAACAATGCATTGCTCGGATCCAGGTAGTAGCGCTTGTTTTTGCTGATGCTGTCTGAGCTGATGCTCGTGGGTGATGGGCCCTACGAGTTTGCATTTGGTTATCTGAGTATCTGAGAGTGCGCGCTGCAACTCTCTCTAACCATCATTGGTCGGCATTCGACACTTATCTAAATATGTTCTATCTGATTCCACATGCAGCGTCCAGAGTGAATGACGAGGCGGTTTAATATTATACGGAATAGAGGTTGTGGAATATCGCCCGTCGAGCAGATTGTTAACTGTAGAAAAGATCTAGTAGACAGATATCTACACGAGAATTTGTTATGCTCTACGAGTTGTGATCCGAGCTCAAAAAAGATAAGAAGAGGCTTCAAAACTTCCATCCGACGTCGTGCTCCGTTCACTAGTTTTGCGAGATAATAAATTAATTTCAACAACACCATCGGCCAGTTTATTTCTAGAGCTGAGTAATTTCATGTCGAGTAATATCCACCAGAGGTAATTAATAACATCTTGTTTATGGAGTAAATATATCATCACTGTTATGAGGAGATGGACTCAGTCGTATCATTGTTGAGTTCCGAGACAGATGTACATATAATCGAGTTAATTATAAAGCAAGATCTTCTCTATCTATCATAGTCACATACTATATCATATCTCCGAGTGGTAGTTTTTGATATTTATGCTTATAGTAAAGGAGAGGACAAAATGGAGACTATTGAACGATATGACAGATAGCAGATAGTTATTAGCTTGATGATTGAAAACGGTCGCTGATACATCACAACTCATTCTTCAATACAGAATGATAGACTCCTACAAGAAACATTAGGTGATAGTTCTTTACCTGATAAGATATGAGTTGTGTTCTACGATAAGTACGAGTCAATTTGTTAACAGAGGGCTACTCGACAGCGTTTTAATACTATCTCATCCTGAATACGTCAGCGGAAGCGAGAACGGTCCATATATGAGACATATAATATATCTTCATCTCATAACCGCCAGTATCTTAGAGCTCGAGCACATGAGAGTACATGAGTAAGGCGTGCTAATACTCTTGACTCATGTTGTACTTGAAGTTTCGTTATATGAAAATGTGGATCTTAATTTTATCTCTGTCATAATCTGTTTGTATTGAGTCTTCAAATTATATTATTTAACTATATACACATCATGTCTTTAATGGCTGAGTGCCTAGTGGTGATATCGATATAACGTAGAGAAAAATCGAAATTAGGCACTAAACAATTGCGAGTGCGCTAAAACGGAGTGATGCGTGTGATTGAAGTAAGTACTCACAGTATCCCAGCGTCCAGCGCAGGGTACTGTGCATCTCGACAGCTTTACAAAGGCGTAGCGAGTCTATTGAAGATATACGTGAGGCATTCGGCTGTATAAAATACAAGGTGACATGATGTAAATCAAGTTTCGAGACAAGGGACTGATTTATAAAGTATCTGAAGGGTCTTATTAAGTATAAATTTTATACAGTCGAAATGGTCGTATTTGGAGGTCTCGCTATGTAATAAAAGTACATATCAAAATACTCACAAGGAATGTTGATAACACAATTATTTATGTTTAAGATCGTAACATATTTTTCGGATATTATTGCACACTTCGAACTACTCGGAACTTTTGAGCACGTTCACTAAAGGAGGACGAACATTATACTTATATAAACCGTCATTTAAGTCTATGCGTTCTGACGATATTATGTTCGAGCTTCAAGTAATACTCGTGACACTTCATTGTAAATGACTGGTTTCAGATTGGGTTGATATAGTAACCTTTTCGCATATGTGTGAATGTGCTATTGACACTCGTAGTGTAGATCGTCCACTATGAGAGTTCATCGTGGTAAGTCGTTCGTAATGTCGAGAACCTCAAAAGCTGATTATCTAACGTGCACTCTTTACGGTTGTTGAGAAAAACAGCTGCAGACGAAACCCTATATGTGTAGGTTAGCGTACTCAGTACTATTAGGATAATCAAATTGGAAGTATTCGAAGAGGGAATGTAGTATTAGATCCGAGGACTGATGTCAATTTCTCGATCTATGGGTATCGTTTAGTATACTAGCGATGGACAGGTAATGACACGGCTCGTTGACTTAAGTTGCACCGGTTCCCACATTGCGTGATGAGTACGAGACGGTACTCAGTCTATGAATGATAGTAAGGATGGGAGTTGGTAAGATCGTTCCGGTGATTTCCAGAGTTTCACTGCCCATTGTCTAGGGACATTGAGTCGTTCTCGAGTTGAGTCACGATCTCTAGTAAGTATAAATGATGAAGATTTGGTCTTCTCTTACTGGTATACTCGAATACGCATAAGGTCAAAGATATGCTTGAGATATATCGAGAGTCTACATGTTATACTTCATGTACGGTCGAACAGTCTTAAGCAGACGTCTACTGCTCACTTCAATTTCCTCCCCGCATACCTGCCCACATATTTATTCAAACAGAATATAAACAACCTATATTTTTCGGTAAATGCCACAAAGCTACCCTTACGATTTTACTATCCAAATTCCGTAAATCGGACTATTAAGCGACCTCATAGTGCAACCTAGTTTTGTGTTCACTAAAGAGCTGCAAGAGATAAGTTTCGCTCCGTAACTGATTTTTGAACAGTTCGTTCAGCTCTTCTTATTCGAACTTACCCGTACGGCGCAACTTATCATATCTCTAAAGTAGTGACTGTTATGCTACAGGGACCCACAAACGCCCTAAACAAGTGTTTCAGGGCGCAAAACCAGTTTTCGGTAATATTTATGTGTTCCACCGTTTTATTAAATAGTGACAGACAAAACCTGTTTCGCAGGGACATCTGTTATCTTTATACATGCCCGAGGTCTCCTTCTTAATATATTCACGCACACCTTGCCCTTTTTTCCGTCGCATTAATTCTTTTTAGGGGCTTATGCACTTAAAGCCATTATAAGAACTCTAAAAAGTTCGCTACGTAACGGTTGTCACTTAATGACACATCATATCGTTGAGGATAGTTGCACATATTAGCTAAATAAGAGGGTTTGGAGAGTGACACATTGTAGCTCCTGTTACTACTCAGTGGAGATATTTTATCCCCCCCTTGTGTTCCTGTTTCCACTTGGATTTCTAGAGTGAACACTCCATAATACTAGCATGTAACCGCATCTCTGGTGGTAAGAGACCACGAGTATGTTTATGCACAATAAGTTATATCCTTCATAGATGATTTAACTCGATACCTCCACATGATATATATGATGAAATCAAGCATCTAGAGACCCACTCTTCTTGGGTCCTTTATTAGGACCGGTGTGAAGACCGGATCACATTAACACGTCGTTTTTCGCGCATCAAGGAGCATTGGCGTGTGCTGTTTTTTTTTTCATTTTTTATACACCAGAATTTGTTATCTCTACTCAAATTCAATTTGTCACACACGACCCATTGACTTTTAGGGGAGCCTACCCTCTATTATACTCAACTTACACTTTCCTCAACTCGCATTAAGAGGTCTTCTTTCTGTAGCAGAACTTTTAGAGTGTCTTGTAGGACGCCTCATCGATATCATTTCACATTCTCTGGAGTTGACTAACTAAGATTAAAATCGATATAGACATATACGCTCATGTGTTTAGTAGATTATTTTTATATACTGATTAACACAGAACGGACAGTCCAGTCAAGATCAGAAACTTATGATATTACGTATCAGAGTCTCTAGTTCTTACGAGCTCTAGTTCATTATCAAGATGACCAACATCAAAATGTTAGTATCCACCTCACTGTCTCATTCTTTTTTTTTCCCTTGTTCTTTAATATTTTTGTCTCTCATTAATAGCCTTATGATCTGATCCACCTCACGCCGCACTCGCAGGTGCTGCGCCTGTACAGTTTTTTTCATTCTTTCACTGTTTTCCTTGGCCACTGCGTGCTTACCAATATTAGACGCTAGTCTTTAACAGCCAGGTAAGAAAGCTCTAACCTCATTGTTTTCTTATAAAATCTTTACATTTAATTGTATTTAATGTCACTAATAAGATATGCTGGTGCTTTTTTACAACCCTGAGGTCAATCTCACTACATTCACCTCCACAGTGGTATTACTCTCTCCAATTAATGGCGAGTACTACTCGCGTCTACCACGACAGTCGATTCTCTTAGACTGTCATCTCTGAAACTATTTTTTCGACCTTGCGTATAAAGGACGTCGAGCCGTAGTGTTCTTCTTTATCCTTGTCGCCTTATAGCGAGTGTGATCCCCGTTCAGATCATGAATTTGTGTTTGTCTTAAGATCTGTTATCTTCTTTATCATATTTTAACATACCTTCAATTGATGTCTGTACTTATTTTAAGATTGTTATATCTTGCTTTTCTCGTGTCTTTTACATACCAGTTACTATACTTATATGAATGTCGTCCCGGTGCATGCACTCAAAATGGCTTTCCATCTTCGGTGGGTCATCTATTGCGAGAGTATCAACGCTTATGTTCGCACAAACTATCTTGTTTATACACAGCATTCTACACTAAAACATCATTATTTGATGTCTTATTTGAGTGTATGATACATGTTGTCATTTGTATGAATTTGAGTATTTCTCTATTGCTCTGCATCCGTGACGGTAACAATTTTTTGTTAAATGTTACTATCTTTGAGCTAACTACCGCCCTACTCACACCTGTCACATATTTAAGGACAATCAGCACGTAATATATAGTAGGTATCTCATATCTGGCCTTTTTTAGTTTCTGGAGATAATGTAATAGTGATGATGTCTCGGAGCAGGTTTTTTTAACGGTTTATTCACTACTCGCTCCACGAATGACTCGCATGAGTATTAGCTCCATCTCTTAGATTTTTTTTTCTCCTGTTATTTTAATCACTGGACCCTTAACACCAACATTAACTGTTCCTCCCTGCTTCTCATCATACAGGGCTCATTTATTCTTACTTTGATTTTTGTACTGCATACCTAGGGTACGTTTGCAGCTATTGTTCTAGCTGCTTAAACGCACTACCAAACACCTCCATATCTTATTTTTTGTACTTTTTCATTCCAACACATATCTATATATTAGACGGTGAGCACTCACGTCGTAATCACGCTATGATCTTGATTTACGTTTATATTGTACTTGTGTATTTATAATTGCGTTTTTTTGTTCACGCTCGGTCGCTTTCGATATTACTATATCTGACGTCTCTGTTTTCGTCGTTATATTATTCGATTTAGAGCAGCTACTTATAACAGTGCTCAGGTTCTACGTGCATTGAATCCTGTCGCACAATCTGAACTTTGCCTTACCTTTTTTGTGGCCATTTCTTTTTTGCTTCTCCATGCATTTTTCGCTTTTCGCACTTTGACCATTGCGCCGCTAGTCCATCTCCGTTGACGAGCATAAACCTCATCTCAATCTTATAGCATGTATAGCCATGAAAACAGAAGTTTTTCTTTGGTATGCGGTTTATGTGCGCTGTCATCGCGTGACAAGTAGCGGTGTTTTTTGAGGTGCGGTTTGAAAGCTTTCCTAGTGAGGTTATGAAGTTTTTGTTCTGAATCTTATACGAAGTTCATTATAACGTAGGCCACTGTCTTGAGGAAAGTTTATAGGAGCTAGTAGAAACGCTTCCTGCCTACATAAAATCAACACAAACTTCTCCTATACATGCTTTTTACTTATAGTGTCAGTTGGGATAATGGCCCGTTCATAATAATTATGATATATATATAATCAATGGTATATGAATCGACTATAAATTCTAGCACATAAATCACAATCGAAAGTATTTATTTAGGGTTCATTGAATCATATTTTACGCAATTGCTACTTATTAGATCACACTCTATGAATTATATTGTGTATATGCTACACTAGAATATCTATTAGCATATGCACGTATTGTATGATAGTGGTCGAGAGGATCATGAGGCATTGATCGCCATTGGTCTACTGCTGGATTGAGGCGTATCAAAAGTTAGCATGTCGGATGTCGATGTTGACCAATTTATGTCTTCACGAGTCGATGACATTGACGAATCCCAGGACTTGCGACACTGTGGAAGAAAAAGCGTTCGTCTTTCGGAGCGAGTAGGGCCTTTTATGGGAACATGTTTTGATCTTATGTAATATAAACACGTCTGTAAAACCTTTAGTACAGAACGCAGATCTTATTCAGCTCATATAAAAAGAACAAATATATCAAGTGACACGTTTTGCTGTTATGTATGACTAACAAATAATATGACTGTATTCAGCACATCTGAGAGCATTCATATCATAGGCACTGGGCGAGCTGTTAACTTGATAGAGCTCGGTGTGGCGAACGTGCCTATAGACGAGAGGCCTCTAGGGAAGGCGAATTCAGAGGGCTTTAAGTCAACGAGGTACAAGCGTATGTCTCGCTACTTAAGTAGGCTCTTGATTTTATAATAACCTTAACGAGTTAGCTTAAATTTTATTTGAATTATCTCCAGTGTGGCACGAAGTCAATATATTTGATAACCACTGTTTTACTGTCACTAAACTTTTTGACACACAAATATTTACGATTTCTTCTGTATAATCATTTGTCTTATAAATTTTTAAAATTTTTGTATGTTTCGAGAAGTGAATTTCTTTATTTTCAACTCTCTTATTTACATTTTTACAGTATTTTTAAATCGTTTTTTTTTTTTTTTTTTAAATATTTTTAAATGTGTTATAAACCTTTAATTTTTTTCTTTCTGTATTTTCTGAGGATCCACCTCGAAACGTCTACATAAATATAGATGAGAGCACATTATAAGCGTATAGGAATCGAAGAAGTCGCTGAAACGCTATAAAAAATACGCAATGTTTCCTCTCCTTTCATGACTAATGTACTATATTACTTATCTCTCGATTATGCAGTCATGTTTTGGAGCGGCATCGAGGACCTCAGCTATCACACTCGTTGAGGAAGTTGATATGTAAATTCGCGGAATTAATATCAATGCCCCTTGGAATCTAAAATACCGATTTTGTTGGTTGTAGGTATTCTCTCTTTATATATGGAGATTAAAAAGTGATATTTTTAGAACGAGTTTTCAAGAGCTTTTGCACTTTCACTTAAGTACACACACTTGTCGACTTATGATAGCGGGAGTGTCCTCAGCATCCCCCCATCTCGAAAGGATAGCAAGGGTGCATGTAACCTCGTGTAACATCGAGGTATAGATATATTAGCGTCTCACCAAAATAATACGAGAACAACTGAAAATCGATGTATATTATTCTCTTCTTCAATATATTAACTTATATTATTTTCTTCCTTCGAAAACTAACGTTTATACGACAAGATATAAATGGGAGCCATAGAACGTTGGAAGACGAGATAGAAAATGGATATCCTCGGACGTGGATAGAGATGCGTACATGATTAAAAAAAACGCCTGAATTTTTACTCGGACTCTTTAGATTTTTTCGATTTTTCGCAGGGACGAATATGGTAAGCTACAGGAAACCGAAATACATTGCAGAGGAATCGGAATCTTCGACGTAATAATATAGATAATAAATATAAAGATAAATAATGAGAATTAGTTCTAAGAATAATATATAAAAATTGAGAAATAAAATAAAATTTATGAAATTATATTTTATTTGTGAACTTTAAACTAATGAAAGAGTAACTGACCTACGATAAAATTAATAATAATAATAATGAATTAATATTCTAGATTCAAATAGCTTATATCGTATGTTATGCGGGTTTGTGTCAACGCACTCGACCATACTCGCTCAGAGTAGGCCGACTCTAAGCGAGAATCATATTCATACCTTCCAGAATACTAGTACTCTGCTCCACAGGTAGGACCGATCTTGGCACGAACTCCAAAGCCTAACACTCTTCGCATCAAGCTTCTTAGAAGCCGGCACGCATAACTACGCGGCTTGTAAGAGTCAATATTATCGTCGTTCAATCCCTCTGTCAGACTGACCGCTACTCCCCTTCCCTGAGTACTTCCTATTCTCTTCCACGCGACTTTGCAAAGAGAAATTTTATCTCTCAGACCAATGTTATACGAGGTAGCTTATATATATTCCCTTCGACTATTCCGATTTTAGAATACAATTCGCAAGATGTTTGACAACTAATACCCGCGCTCGCCTTGAGCACTTTTTTCCGCATATATATGAGTGGCGCTCATATCTTCTAAATTTCACCTTATTCAAAAGCTGCAACTAATGAGTAGCACGTTTTGTGGTCATAACGAATATTGAAGCGTGAAACTAGTGATTATTTTTTATGCTATCTCGTACTCTGTTAAACTATCATAACCCTCCGCCACGAGCGGGATTAACGGCTGTCTAAGCCACCGACTCGTAACCTGTCGGCCCCGGTTGTGTACGTCCAGTATTCTGAGTTTTTCTACGCTTTTCCGTAACCTATTCTTCCGATTTACGGCGCCGCAAAACATATTTCGGCGTGTCTCTCTTCGCTTATTCATCGTGTGATTTCAGATGACAGTTCTACACTAAAAAGAAATATTTATTCCTTTATGAGATCTTCTCCATTAATAATTATACATCCAAACGATCCTCTATTACACTCTCGAGTCCTGCTTTTTTTCCTCCACACTTCACACTCTTTCACCACCATCTCCACGACCCTCTCCTGTTTGGGTCTCCAGTCTCTCGGTTTATAATGACTAAGGCTGAACAAAGTTCATTCTCGCGAGAGCTCGCTCTCCCCTGCTTCTATTTTCGGATCTGGCGTCGCTAGCTCGTGCATGTCAAAATTGCGATATGCAATAACTGTTTTCCATTCTCATAAAATAGACACATAAAAATCGTTGTTTTCTGTTATAATCATTTTTCTCTTCCCTTATAATAGTGAACCGTTTTAAGTCACCGTAAAACAGCTTTAATTTCGAGTCGGCGAATATTTTGTATGGTACGTGCGTCCTCGCGTTCTGCGGATGAAAATCTAGCCTTTCGCTTCCTAGCTGTAATGCGTATTAAGGTTATAGATTGGTCGTAATTTCTAGCTTCTTTCTCGGTGAATAATGTAAATGGAGAGAGGTCCGCTGTCTAGGCTGCGTCGGTGTTTATCAAGCGCTTTCTATTTTGAGTTTATGCAACACGCGGGCCGTTTCACAACTTGGTGATAGATGGATGTAATACAAAGAGCCTGACTCTATTACAGAGCACGTCGAGCCTGCGCATATTAGGAAATATCATTACATGTCGGCGTCGAGGACGTTCAATCATTAGCATAGACTTTTCATTGGGCATTTATTCCCACATTTGCCTAGAAAATTCAGGGTACTGCGTTCCATAGTAGTTAGGGAAAACTACTTCTACGTACATCTGATCTTTCGTTCGGCAATTTAGCATTACAGCCCATTCTCACTCACTAGCGCGAAACCTAACAAACAGAACGTGACCTCTGCAGCTTGTGATTACTTGGTATATCTTAATACTTACGGAACATCCTATAATTTTTCTGTTTTCTTCTCGTAACCACAGGGCTGCGATCGAGCTAGTGTAGTTGTCTGATTTTTCCACGATCTTCTACCCGCGATACACACATCTGACTTAGAATCTTACAGCGGAGATATATTTATCAAATATATATTCCAAGGTGCACACATCGGCTGCTCCATACACAACGTGTTCATACATGAACATAAATGGTTCTTTTGTATAAGAAAGAATCCGAGCACGCCTAATATTTCTTCGTCGGATAGGATTACTTGTCCTCATAACATATTCTTTCGACTCATACAGCATCTTCACTTTTTATATTTTATCTCTATCTCAAGATGTTTCTCGCTTTTACATCATACTCGCTTTAGAGAGAGGCGGCTGCGTCAGATTTATGCTCAAGAATCCGAATAAATTACTTAAACTACTCGGACTGTCCTTTTTGAGCGAATAATTCTCTTTCGTGAATTTCGAAGAAGCGAGCTCCGCGCGGGCAACGTGAGTATTGCCTAAAGATGATATCACTCCGCTGTTATTCACCACTCAGTAGCGTGTGAGAGTCTCCGATTTCTTTTCATGTGTTTACGACATCACTTTCATTTTAACTCTATCACTCAATCAGATGTATTACAACACTTACTAAATTTAGGTGGCTGTCTAAATTTAAGCTATAAGTATTATATCCTCCGAGGTTAATAGTTTTTTAAAATTTTGTTTTTTATAAGTTACTACCTGTTCAAATCAGTTCTACGTTTCTGACATGTACTCATAAACGACCTAGCCTAAATCATTATCAATTCCTGTCTTATTATTACTATACGCTACAATCGTAAGCAGTACAATTTCTTTTCTCAACACAATAAGACAGCTCAAAATTTAATTATAAATAATGCTATACTATATAATATTAAGTGATTGCCGATCGCGACCAATTTGGTGCGGATGTGGAGGAAGTTAAAGTGAGGGTGGTCTGAATCTGTGTGCGGGTGTGTGCGAGTGACGACGTGGCGGTGCGGGGGGCGGTAGAGGTGTGGAATGGTGCGGTCTGCGTAAGTTCCGGAGCCCAGATTATTCAAGTTTGTCGAATACCCCGTTGTGGAGTTAGCGTAGTCAACAAATCAGTCTTTACCGTAGCAGTTGGGTCGCGCGTTGCGAGCGTACGGGCTGACGAAGTGCGCTGGTGCAGGTCCATTTGATCGCACGGCACCGCACCAGCTTCCCCCGACAAATTTCTAAAAATAAAAACAAAAAAGAAAAACAGAAAAAATTTTTTAGAAATGATATAGCGGGATGAATAGTACCGTGTTTCACAGTATCTACTTTTACGAATTTGGAGGAATATATAATATAAGATGTAACCTGAGAGTATTATATTCGTTATTGGTAATTCGGGGCATACGATACGAGCCGTAAAAGATATTAATATCGTTACTATACTAAATGACTATATAAGTATAATATATATCAATGATATCTTTTGCACATATATAGGATCGTAGTAAAAATCTATATATTTCACTTCACTTTATACTCAATATTATTTGAGAGATATAGTATTTATTTGTAGTCGAATATATCTTAGTGGTACTCTATATATATTATACCTGAATCTGTCAAAATGCGTACTATCTGATACTGGTATAATAAACTATAAGTAATAAGATATAACCTAATAAACACAGTAAATAGATACTATAAGTGGAATATATTTATACTATCTACACTATATACTATACGAGTATTATACGGAGGTGAGAGCTAATAATAGTTGTTCTCAGGTATATATAGAGTATATATATATGATATTGGATATATATATATATTATATAGGTATATATATTTGCATATTTCTTACCTTTCTGTCATACATTTATCAACTCACAGAGCAACGGTGAGTGAATCATGTAACCCGAAAAAGGGGACTAATGAAAAAGATAAAAAAAAACAGCCCTATTTCAAGGGCGGAAGGGGGGTGTATGCATCACTCCAAGTGTCCTTCTATCTCCTAGCGCAAAATCACGCAGATGAGCACAGACGGCGGGCTTCTAAAGTGAGGGAGATTAAATTCAGCAGGGACACACGACAGATGGAAGAGATTCCCAGCGCAACAGGTTGGCTGAGCGAAGAGAGATAGCTAGATCTGCAGAACACGAATCATAGCCTGGAGTTACCAAGATCGCACACAAAACTCGTGCTCAGACACATGCACCCCTTGTGCTACGAGGGCGTCGTAAAGGTGCTGTGATACGCGAGTGGTAAGTTCCTCGAACCCTAGCCGCTGCGGTATTATCATCCACCGACAAAAGACAGCATTAAAAGGGCACCAATATCGCGCCACTAAGATAGCCGGGTCAAGTGAACCTCGGAAGGTACAGGACTAGTTTATTGAGGCGCCCGGTAATTTGGCTTTGACTCAGCGTGTCCAAAAGCCGGGTGAAACCAAGAGCCCCTCCCTAATAATATACTAATTATATATATATATATATATATATTATATAATATATATATTATAATATATATATATATAATATATATATTTAGCAGTAGTATTATATATATATAAATATATAATATACTATATAATTTATATATATATTTGATTTATTATAATTTCTTAGTGCCTATACATTCAATTCATATTATATATAAATATATATATAGCCGATTATTTAATATGAGTAATATATATATATATATATAAAGTAAAAATACATATCTTATAGAATCCTCAGTAACGAGACTGTTATTATATATATCTATAAATTTGATTAGTTATTGACTACCCTATATTACGGCCAGCAGGCTAGGTAGTATTATAGTAGTGACGAGGCACGGCGGCCGGTATACAATATATATCAGAATAAGCGTGACACTTAATTACTATTACATATATATTATATATATATAATTTCGTCTAATACTTATATATATATATAATATATATATATATATATATATTATATATATATAATATATATCTTATATATATAATATATATGTATATACATATATCAAACTCATCAAATGTCCTTAGACCACCATATACTATGATATATATCATATTATATATATATATATATATAAATATATATATATTATTATATAATATTAATATATTTTATATATATATTTATATATATATATATATATTAGTATAATTAATATATATATATATAATATATATATATATATATAATATATATACTAATTTTTATATATATAATATATAAGTTTCCTATCCACACATGTATCCAGGTACTGAGGTATATATAATATATACCGGCTGAGAAGCAGGTAGTATCAGAATACAGGGGCGGCGCGCACGTATAACTTTTCGGGAAAATGTGTCAAATTACCACTATCATTTGAGACTTAATCTAATTATATATAATATATATATATATATATATATATATATATATATATATATATACTTTATATATGATACCTATATAGTGCCTCTTCAATTTATGAGATGTTATTCCGGCATGCCAATTCCTATCATGAGCAATTAAGAGTAGAAATGGAAGTTTTCAAAGTTTATTTCTGTGGAGCAAAGTAAATTAATGATCCGATGCTTGGAGAGGTCACTAGGTTTTACGTTACTAAACACCCTGGTCCACGTCTGATGTGTCCTGATAGGTAAAACGAATTAGTTCGTTTACAATTGTAGCGTAGTGGTTCGTTCATAATTTCGACTCGATTCTGACTTGTTTATTTGGTACCAAAACAAATTTACCCGACGTTTACCCATTTAATTATAATACGACTGCAGCGCAGATCAATGTTGTCTCATCTATCGCTGTCTCTCATCTATTATTTTATTCCTGACGTTAGTGTCTTGAGGATTGGTAGATAACCTCTCTCAGAGTTTATTACGAAGAGGATGACAAAACAAGTGTTTGCTGATTATGTATAATAATCTTTTAAATTGATTGAAAGTGACAAAGGATATGATACAAATGGTTGAAAAGAATTATATGAGCTGGGAAGACATTTATTTATCATCAGAACGGCCGCACTAGCAGAGAGAATTCATTAACTTCTTGCAACTTAACACTAATGTTAAGAATAAGTCCGCGAGTGTAAATTACTAAAAGTTCACGGAACACCCACTTGGTAATTCTAAGGCGGCGGCGTAATTTCATATCTGTTTTTATTTAGTTTACTGAGCCATGGTCGAAGGATTAAAGTGTGCCCGCAATTGATCTATATTTTGAGAGAACTTCCGCTGACTCTTGTTTGAGATGTCACAACATCTTCTCTAAGTTGAATGATAGACGGAGCTTTTAGTGTTGTTTTCCACTCCGCTCGAGAGAAATGGACAACAGATAGTTCTTTAGCGATCTGGTACCAGTATCGTCTCATGACACAATGAACATCTTTCTGGGTGATAGGTTCCATTTTCTACTCTATACATTCCATTTCCATAAATAAGTCTTCACTCTGATAGTTCGCCTGTATGACGTCAGTGAGAGGTTCGACCGCAGACTAAAAAATTTGGCTTTAGACACATGATGTCACACGACATGAATTGAGGTATCCCTTACATTCAACGTTGTGGAGAAATCTAACTTGGTGATGATATTGTGATGGAGATTATAACTATGAATACTTTATGTTTTCAACTATCATACTTTCTTGCTTTCAAATAATATCGCTGTAGTATGTTGTATGAGTAGTCCGTGTTTAAGAAAGAGACGGATAACTTTCCTAGCCCGTCACAAAACTCAGAATTTCAACGTCGACGAAACAATAAATCATCCATATAACTAAATTTTTGCAAATTTACTATATCCATCCTTTTATGGGTTAATTATCGTTTGCGGATTCGTCAGTTAGAGTTTTGAGAATTTTGAGGTTTAACATTGAGTTTCAAAAGTAAATCTGATCGTTCTTAAAGCTGCAGTGAGTAGGCATCCCTTTTCTCTTTTATTTATTTCTTTCTGACATTTTTCCGCTTTCCTTGTGTTTGCTAAGTCTAGATATTTTATTAACCCAGATTCACTTTGCCCTCCCGTTCCGAGAATAATTACGATCACACAAGTGTGCGGTTGCGCTGTCCATGCCGGCAGATACACGAATATAGAAGCTCTGGATCCCAAACCACCCTGGATTAAGGATACTATTTGCAGGGGAATTGCTTCAACAGTTAATTTCAAGCTTTTATGCTTACACAACAAAGCACGCCTTTCACATATTTAATAATTGCTAGATTTCAATCTGTAGCTCAATTACTGTCACTTTCCCTGCTTGAGGTTATAAACAGGCACTAGTCCACTCATTCTCAATCAGTTTCTCAGAAAAGTTGTCGAAATCTTTTCCCTAAACAAGTCGTCATCAGAATCCTCTTCTAACTCGAATTCTCGTACTTTTCCGAGTGCGAATGAAAATACCCTTTATTTTTAGATATTTGTGATATTGAGAGCTACATGCGAAATTCCCCTGATTAAAATACATGCCCGAATAAATAAATAATATAATAAATACCATTAGTATATATATAATATTATGATATAGTATATTATTATATATATAAGTAGGGCGTCATAGTACCTATATAGAGTTTGTGCCGAATCACAATTTAAACTTACTATATATATATAATATTATATATATAGTTTATATATGGCGCGTCGCCCAGCTTCAAGCTGAGGGCCAGCTTAAATTTATAGAGCTTATATTTATATATATATATGATGTCATCTTCCTTAGTTTCTTCGGCTATCGGGATTCGCCTGCCCCGCTCTTTCTTTTTCTTTTCTTTCGGCCTACCCAACCACCGGTCCGCTTCGTCCGTCTCTATGGTGGTCCTCGGTTGTTCCTTCGTTCGCATGATTCGATACCACTGCGACTACCGCACCACAACGCATGTCACGTTTCACGGACGCCTGCGGCTTGGTGGGTGACGCCTTTTTTCTGTTATCGTAAGTAACGAGTTTGGTAGCTATTAATCACCTAAGCTTTTTAGGAGACCGGCATTTCCATGTGGCGCCCCGCACCAGTTTTTATCTCTCTCGACAGATATCTGCTGCTGCGCAGTGCTACGTTGCCTCGGCTGCTGCTGAGCTGCTGTGCTGAATGTGACGCTTTGGGAAGACTTCGGGTTATTGTCCATTCGTAAAAGACATGATTGGCGTTTGTTTGTTTGCGACACCCTTGGGAATAAGATGTATTCGGAGGACCGCATAGAGATGCGTGTTTCACGTAGTAACGAATCGATTTCTCGTAATAAGAAGACTCGGTAAAGGTTGTTTCGCTAGCTGCTGCTGTGCTAGCGCTGGCTTTCGCTGGTATCTGGTCCCGTGTGTATATTCTGGGATACAAAAAAATTCGTGGACAGCGTGTGCGCGCTAGCTTATCTGGTCATCTGTTCTCCGGGGGGTATAATCTGGGAACGTAAATGTGGATTGCTGTTGCTATGAGCTAATTAAGTTCTTATCTCTTGTTGTATGTACCAACTAAAAATAAATAAAAATAAATGAAAAAAATAGTAGAAGGTTTACTTATCTTACATAACTTCAGTATTTTAAGAATGATGTAACGTCTTAAAAAAAACTATACGAATAAAAAGAAAGATGTTGGTAATTTCTAAAAATTCGGTTTCCTTCATGAGGAAACAAAGCGTTTGTCGACGATGATTTTGCTGAAGATATTCGAGTTTTCCTACGTCGCTCGCACCTTCTTGATAAAAAATACACGGTCGCTGCTGGGTGTATTCTGGAACAAACATACGCGATTGTAGCGGTAGCTGCTGCTGCTGCTGCTGCTGCTGCTGCTGCTGCTGCAGATATTGAAGAAATCCGGCGTCGGACGTTTCTTCGTAAAGTTGTTGTTGCGATTGCTGCTGCTGCTGCTGCTGCTGCTGCTGCTGCTGCTGTTTCCTAGTATATTCTTGAGTAAAATTCGCTTCCGAATTATACAACATGTGGTGTTCTTTATTCTTTAAATTTTTAAAAGAGTGAGATTTGTAGTGGAAATTTGACCTTTGCGTCAAAGATCTATTAAAACCTTCCTTTTCACCAAGATGTCCCGAACGCATTCCAAAATCTGAAAAATTGTAAATTCGTATTTTTATATTAAAATAACAGGATGATTTATTTAGAGTAAAAACTGTTATTTATCGAGCGTTGATCATAAAACGAGTTGGCTAGAATTAAACTTACCGTATCTAAATACTGGGATATCCGAGCGATTCTCGACCTCTCCGTCAACCCGAACGAACTGATGACGATTCCCATTCGTCGAACTAATTCGATCATGGTAGTGATAATATTTCTTCTGTTGTTGTTGCCGCACGGGTGCTTCGTCGAACAAACTCGGGAGGAGAGCGGGGTTTTCTTTAGGCGCCAACCGCGGAAAACAATGTAAATCCTGATCGAAAAGTGTATTTTTTTCCACCTCCTTCAAATAATCGGACAAGCTTTCGTTTTCAGATAAGGGACTCGATTCCTTTCGAGATATTCTCAAATCCAATCCGGCATCTGAAATATTTAGATTATTAATATCAATGGTGAATACTTTAAATGTTTTAGCGCTAAAAGTAATATAAATTATTGTTTTTTATAATCAAAGAGTTTTTCAACGGCGTGTTTTATATATATATATATATATAATCCCCCTACTTTTATTAAAAAAGAAACTTATATACTCTATATTATTATAATAAATCCCACTTTGTAGCTTTATGAGAGCTCCATGTAATTTTTTTCATTCCACTCGATAGATCTGTCTACTACGACGTCTTTGATTTCCGTCAAACTGTTTGTTTCTAAAACCGCCGATGATGATGCTGCTGCTCTCGCTGCTCCTGATGGATCGTTCGAAATGACAGTTGGGTGGTGGCAGATATTCAGCAAGGAATCGATTTTACTTCGATCGCTAGATTCAGGAAGCCAACGACCTGCTGTGAGAAAATAAAAATGAGAAAAAATCAGTTACATTTCCTTCTAAAATAAATGATTGATGATAATTACAATTTTTTTCAAAATATAATGGTACAGAAACGAGCGAATAATTCAATTTTTCCTACCCATTTCCTCCATAGGAAAAAGAAGAAGACGACTTTTCCTTTCCTTGTAAGGGAGCTGCGGTGCAAGATAATTTCTTTTCTTTAAGGGGAGAATGGTCTTTTCCTTTTTTTCTTTGAGAATATCGTTAGACGGATGCTGAGAGGATTTTTCTTTTTTTCTTCGTTTTGATCGACCTTTCTTTGCTAGTTTTTTAGAATTTTTACCCGATTTTTCCGAGGTTGCGACCACATCTTCCGTAAGTTCGAGAAGATTTTTTCCTTTAGGATTTCTATTTTTGCCCATATTTTCAACACTCGAAGACGCTTCTTTGCTAGATTTAAATCTTTTCGCTTTATCGTCGTCATTCTCCTCCTTTTCGTTTTTTCTAAATTTAATTTTTATTCCGTAACTATGCTCGATATCTTCGGCGCACCAAGAATCATCGCTACTCATCGCCGCTGCCGAAGGTTTGGTTATTCTCGCGGTCACAATTTCTTCGTTGAGTTTTGAAGACATATTCTTTCAAGACGACACCCTATGATATATTACGCGAATAGAGTATTCGAACTAACAGTGAGTTTACCTCTCTGTCTCACACTTCGAAGAAATTGAATGAATTTTCAGTCGCCATGGCTTATATATATATTCCCAGCCGTGGGTGCTATCCCGCCCACTTTGCTGAGTTCGCAAAGCCACTTCGAGCACGATTGGTTCCCCGCATTGGAGCTCCAACCCAGTTTTGTTAACCCCTGTACTATTCCCCCCATCGGAATCGTCGTTTACGTGGCTGTCTGCACTCGAATAACCGCTATTGGTTAAAGAAATAATGTTCTTACTGCTAACATACAAACCCCTCGCGTATTGCTAATGTTGCAAATATGTTTCGAATTTTATTGGCTCGGATACGTTAGAGCGTCCGCCTTACACAACGCCTCGTTTCATCAAATCCGGCTCACCGACCCCAGCGGGACTGCGCGAAACCCTAAAAAATATAATCAGCCGGCCCTCAGCGCGTCATATCGTTGACTCACGAACGCCACCCGGAAAAACGAACGAACGAACGAACGACGCTATCGTTAAACCTCATATAGTGACGTTTAGCTGGAACTACATAGAAGTAGAAGGTCTAAATCCAAAATCTTAAAAAAAATTAACTTTGAAAAAAATATTATTATTTTTTTTGTATTTAAAAACATATTTTTAACACGATAGGTTTCTTACGTTTGTTTCAAACTAACAAAAAAGGAAGTATAATAATAATAAGTTAATAAAAAAAAGCAACAATTTTTTCTAAACAATTTTATACGTAAACAAACCTCAGAAAGCAATGATAAATACGTAAAGTTAGTCGGGTTTACATAAAGACAATGTTTCTACCCCGCGGCTCTTAGCAAAATTTATCGAGCGGACTTTAATTCTTCGAGCGATGCGATAAAGCTTTCTTTTTTAGTTTTTTTAATTTCGTCCTCTCTTTAATTTTTTCAATTTTGTGCTTTAACTTTTTCATTTGTCGACTCGCCGCATCACCCAAACTGTTTTCGTCGTAATTGATCAAAGTTTCTTTTACGTCCTTTAGCCTCTCCGCGATTTCGGCGTTGCGCGAACTTATCCGTTCGTTTTTGGCATGGAGGCGGTGGAGTTCGTCCTGAATTTTAACGTAACGTTCATCGATTTCTTTAAAGCCATTTCTAATAATTAACTCTATTACGACCGCCTGTTTCTTGAGATCCTCGATGAATTTGAAGCACCTTTCCGTGTCCCGCGTCAACATCGAATTTTCATAGTTTCCGGGATCCATCGGACGAAGTTACGTAAGGCGAATAGATTGAAACGCGCCGTCAAGCGGTGGAAGAAGAATAATGTACTCGAAAATTCTGGAGATGAGGAGGGAAGGATTTAATATGATTGGTCTACGTGCAAAATATTCGAATAAAAAAAATTTATTATCTAATAAATATTTATTTATCTTACCTGTTTTTTTTTAACATTAAAAAAATAGTAATGATATTCACCGAATAAGTAAATTGATTACAATCTTTTTAGGCATTCCTAGTTTTTTTACTCTACGATTCATCGGGAATCGACGACCTCAACGGGAGAGAGAAACATTTTATTTTGCGATCAATATTTTGCGCAAGGTCCACAATTTCCGCAGCGTCTCGTTTACGAGCCTCACGGCAAATCCGATTTCCCGCTCTCATTTCCATAGTCGAATTTTTAGTTTCCTTTAATCTGTCGCCCAACTCCGTTTCCACTACACGACGGCGTCGAAGGATTTCTTCGTTAAAGAAATTCAGCAAATAATTTTGCCGTTCTTCGATACCGTCTAAGATTAATTTAATACGTTCGAGCGAGGCTCGGGGATCTTCATCATCGGCGGCGGCCGAAAGATCCTCTTCGTTTCCCGATGGTGTCAACGTCGTTTTCGTTTTTTGACCGGCAGTTATAGTTACATCCCACTTTTCCTCTTCAGCGTTGTTGGCAGTTTCAGCAGTTTCGGCAGTTTTGGCCTTGAACCGTTTTCCTTTGCGTCTTTTGCTCAATTTGGATCTCTCGGCGGCGACTTCGTCGAGCGCTTCGTGTTTCTTTATTATATCTCGTCTTTCCAGCTCGCACCTTTCGAAGGCGTCCCGAATTTCCCCGAGATCCGATAAAACGACGAAACCGTCATTCTCGAGCTGCGATTTATTTTTACTTCTCTCCGTTGACAAATTTCGAAAAAAAGCTTCTTTTAAAACGGTTTTCCTTTTCTCTGTTTTGGGGCTATTGACGTATTTTTCGCAGTGATCCCAGTAGTTCTCCCGGAAAGATTCGATTTTGTCCCGGTTGATCTTCATAAAAACGTCTACCGCCAGGCGTAAATTCTCGGCGTCGTCTTTAATTCCGGGCGGCAATTTCTCATCGTATTCGGCTAATACTATACAGAGGGGGAGATCCTTTTCGGTACCTAAATCGGGTACGCGGCTTCTCTTCGAGCCGAAAAATTCCGATTTTAACGACTTGTACAGGCTCCCCTGAATTTTAATCTCGTTTCTCTGAAATCCTTTGCAAACTCGGATCCACCTCCACAGGTTTCTATAGTGGGAACCCCCCAATTTTTCAGGCTCCGTCATTTTTGGATCGGTTTCAATTTTTTTTCCTCTAGCGAACAAGGATGGATGAAGTGATAAGTATTAATAAAATATTCGCATTTTTAAAATAAAAAAAATATTTATTTATTTATTAGAAATTAATAAATTTTTAAGCGCCTGTAAATAATAATTTTCTATTATTATTATTATTATTATAATATATTCTTAAGAGAATGTTTACAAAAAAAATAAAATACGCGTTTTTTTTCGTCTTTTTCGTAAATAGTTTCTCGCTTCTATCGTCGAAAAACTTACTCCCGGACCCCGCGACATCCGATAAAACGGAGCGGCTCTATTCCGAATCGAATTTGTCATCCGATGGCACCGAAAATGTCGACGAAGAAAATCCAGTCTACGACGAAGACGACGACGACGACGCCTACTACGATGACGGGTTCGGCGTTAATAACTCTATAACCATTATCGGCGAGAAAACAAAAGAAAATGATGCTGAATACACCCCTTCGTCTATCGAAATAATAGATCAAAAAGATTTGGAGGAAGGTTTGAAACGTATCGTTAGTGATATAATGGGAAGGGATATTTTGGGATCGACGGCAAAAAGCGCGTTGAAATTCGTATTCGTCATAGTCGTTTTGTCGATCATATTATACTTTGGCGTGAAGAAGCGATCGCTCATTCCAATACTATACTTTTCGATGAAGGAATATATTGTCAAAAAAAATAAAGTCGCGAACGTCGAGGAAGAAGGTTGCCCGATTAATAAAGTCGAGGAGGAAATTAGTTCGAAAGAATTATAAAAAGGGGCGAAAGTCTCATTCTGGTTAAGAGATATTTTTATCTCCAAAAATATGTATAAATAAGTTCCTTTTTTTTATAAATAAATAAATTTATTAATCGATAAGACGAAAAAATTATTAAATATTTACCTATATACGTATTTTATTCATTAAAATAATTTTATTAGTATATTGAACTGATTGATGATGATAAATTTAAGATGAGGGAGGAATCTCCTTTCTTAATCCACGCAGTCGTAGCCCTAGCTTCTCAAACTAAAGTTATATTATAATAGTATTTAGAGATCAAACCGGTCCACAAATCTTTAAGATGAAAAGATCACTATCTTCGTCATCGACTTTATATATGTCGGATAGCGGTTCCTCAGACTCTTCTGAGCACCCTTTATCACCGTCAGAACTCTCTTCTTCTTCTTCTTCTTCTTCTTCTTCACATTCGTATTCTAACGTATTCCGTTATGAATATGGCGACGACGACGATTGGGACCCAGAAGTGGATTATTCTAGCGTGCCGGCGAAACTTTCGATACATCTACGGGAATACGGTGAAGATATAGAAGCTGGAGGGGGAAAGAAAAATATCGAAAAAGACTTGGAAATCTTCGTCAAAGAATCGGAAAAATGGAACTTTTCCAGCTTAGAACACTAATTAAAAAATAAGAATACTTGTTTTAAAATTTTCTTCCCGGAAATTGTTTATTAAAGAACAGCGCCGCACCTCTTTATCATGGGCAGCGGCTCGCCGTACGTCCGGCAATTTTTTTGCCCACCCCCCCGTCGCCGCCTCCGCTCGACGCTTTCGATCTCCCTTACCCATATAGAAGGAGAAAATGTATAAGGACCATGCTCTTATATTATGTTTACATAACCTTGTCTTTATCCCGATTGTTGATTTCGGTTGGCCTTGACCTGTAGCCTGAGAACGAGATACCACTCGGAACATTTTTATGCCCCTCCAAGGTTTTTGAAAAATGGACAGAACCGATCCCTTTAAGTCGTCCATAATCAATCTTCAAACCGCTGACAGACGTTTTTATAATGGATCTACCAACAAACTGTATTTTTTGTGATAAACCCTATAGACTTGGTTCGTCTACCGACATAGGACTCTGGCTCCAGCTCTTTCGATTGCGCCCTCCATCCTCGCTCGGACGTACTCCCTCGTGCGCCTGACCTTTATGAAGTGATTTTCACCGTTCGGTAGCGGGTCAATTTGTGGAATCCCTATCGACGGAGAATTGTTATATCGAGGCTAACCCTATGTGAGATCACTCCTCCGCATGAGGATTGAGGATATCGTTAATTTGCCTTCAAACTCGGGCGAACGCGATTGCCCCCCGTGAGCGAAAATTATACGAGGACAATATTTAAAGTCACGATCGCCCCTCTCCATCGCCGCTACGAAAGGGGATAATTATTCAAGGCTCTTGAAGCCGTTTCGCGCCGCAAAAAAATCAAACTCTCGCGCGGGGAAGTACATGCTCGTTTGAAACGAAAGCAAACGCTTTTAAATGTTCACGAAGGCTCTTATTAAAGAAAGTTGTCCTCCGTTCAAATCAAGGCTATTCGAATAAAATCAGACGACAACGCTGCGTCAAAAAAAATTTAACGATAACGCCGCCAGCTCACAGATTTTCCACCTCAAGACTATGCAGGATAATCCTAGTCTAGCGTTCAAACCGAACGCATTCCCCAAAACGCACGCCAATTGGGATGGTCATTCAGGCGCGTCAAATTCTCCAAATTAAAAAACGTTAATTCGACGCATTTACATCTCACGACGCGAGAATTCCGATTACGAAATTTTTGTCTACTTCGTCATTCAGCTCTTGCGGCGATCGAGTGCTACATGTCGAAACAACTGAACCACGTTCAATCATACGCACGTTCTTCATCCATTAAAAAGTACGCGAAGTGACAGTGGCGATTTCGGATCCGCGATCAAACGCGCCGAGCCATCGAGCTATACAACGTCGTTAAGAAGAACAACATTTTGGATCAGAAGACTCCCAATAAATATTTGGCCTTGGCTGGCTTTGTGTTGCTTTCATTTTAATCCTCGCATCTGAATCGCCAAAGCCGAGAAAACACTGCAAATTTTGTGTATCGACTGCATTATGCACAAAATACAATTTGCTCCCACTCATTCGGAAACTAACTCGACACGCATCGGCTCTATAGCCCCTAAACATTACTTTCTCTACACCCACGAGACGTCCAAGAAGGGACGAATCCGCGAGACGCACAGGTCCGGGCCGAAAAAAAAACAACCGCCGCCCCAAAGCCGATCCGACCTCGCCAATTTCAGCAACATCCCGAAGCAGCCAACAGATCAGCAGCAGACGCTTCAGGCAAGCAGTCTGTCGCACCTACAGAGCGCAGACCAAATAATCTATATTGCTCGGACAATCTAGGCCTTGCACACATGATCGCGCTGTTCTCGAACACAATTCTACATGACATTCTCAACTCTGCTTCATCAACTATCGCACTGGCTCCGTTCTCATAACGAGACCATGTGTAACAAAATTCTTATTGAATAGAAGAATCACTATATTGAGGTTAGCAAACGGCTTATTATAAAACAACCCCATAAATAATAGCCGCATTTATACGTATCCGATCCACTTTGGATTTACAAATTCTTACCGAGAGTGTCGCCTTCTCTTCTCCCCAACATTTTCGGACCGGGGTATACACACGACACAACACACGACCCAATCACCTTCTAGGTCTTCCCATGGTCAACGTTTTGACCACCGGCCCTGAATTTCAGTTGGCCGTAAACGATCGCTTTTCCCTCTCTCGCCGAGGCCAGAGCTCGCTCCCTCTCGTCTGTCGCCTTACTGCCGAATGTTGCGTGTCGCTGCATAGACACTATTGTCTGTGACCCATCTCCGAAATATTAGTTATATCTCGCAAGTGTGTTTTTGTAGCCTATTTAATTCTTTTTTTTATCCTCACACTCTGTGTAGATTCTCTATCTTTTAAGAACCTCACATTGCATATATCTTCTATGGAGAATGGAATTATTCCTGTCCCAATCACCGTAGAGTAAATAGTGCTAATAACGCGGATGATCTGGTGTTTCTATACTTTAAAGTTGATTTCGGCATATTCTCCTTTTAGTGTTCTATTTTATATTATTGTGTTATTCCGTGCTTCACATCAGTTAACCTGATCGCTCGGCTAAAGACTCTTTTGATCGTGACAAATCGTCGATAGCATGGCCTTTTGGGCCCCTGCATCAGCTGAGTACAAAGTGGTAGTGCCAGTGAATCGACACGTGTCGACTACAGCTGGAGCGTGGTGCCGCTATCACTCAGACAACTCGTCGTCGCGTGCAGAGGGAGTGTCACATTAGTGCAAAGTGAGCTGCACATAGTGCCAACTTGTGTGTGGAACGCGCGTCTCTCACCCCGAACTTTATAGTTCGCCAATTTACCGTCTTTTTCTAGCCTTCCAACTTGCTCGAGACCAGTCGCCCTAGAGTGAATTTCTTAGCGCATTGTTACAATATACATTGTGTGTGCGGCTTTATTCTTTGCATCTTGATAGGCGCAGTCTCATTTCATAATCCGCGCTTATGTCTGCAGGTATTACGTTTACCTTATGGCACTATGATAGTGTTTTTCCATTTGTCCACAGTCAATACGCATATGTGCTTTTCTACCGGCGTCGGGAAATAGTATCTTCGGTTCGCCTACTTACGTAGAGTTGAGACTCGATTCTCTCTAATCATTTAACTAAATCTAATTCGACAGCTTATCTTGAATAACTGGTTACGTCTGTGATTTGACCAGTGCAATAACGTTTCGGAAAATCGATAGATTAACACTATTTTATATGACTTATCTTTCATCCCCGTCCTCGTCCCTGACACATCTATGACACTTTATTAACTCAATTAATTATAAAATATTTCCATTATCCTTTAAAATTTTTTGCTATCTGAATAATTTTCCATGCTGTCTACTCTTACTCTACTCCAGCTACATTATTCGTCATGATTTCTACTCAGTATATATTTATATTACTAACTATAACACATACTTATATTCTTGCATGGACTATTTGTGTTCGTGAATGTCGAAGTTTCCACTACGCCCGTTGGGATGGCCTGCACCAATATTCTGTTAAATAATGACTCCCCCATGAGACTAGTATAGTTAGAATCACTGGATACGATTTCAGTCCATTAGATGCCCAACTTTGCGGGAAAAGGTCTCATCTCTGAATTTGAAAAACTCTGATAAAAGAATCACCGTTGATGATCCACCATCGTCGTCGAGTGACATCTTTGCGGACTCGCATATTCCCAGAATTCGTATTGATAAGTTTGAAGGAAAGTGCTAATCGTGATCTCGATACGAAAAAAATCGTTACTAAAATTTAATCTAGAGAATTAAGAGAACATATGCATCTCTAGTCGCTCCAGTAAGTCCATGCGGTAGTACGGGGAAAAATTGCGACCCGGGGTTATTGTAGGATGATGTTGGTCATGGTGCGCGCCACACTTCATTTCAGGAAGTATACAATAATTGGGATGATCACTCAGAAGGAAACGCTTCCGTTCGACGTAGAGCGAGCGAAGACTACTCGTCGCGAATAATATCACCAACCACTCCCCGCGCCAATCTCCGAGACAATAGCGTGTGCTCTCTGCTTCCGTCACGCGGCGTTCTCCCGCCTTTTGCGAACATCGCGCTCTCGCCCCTGCCACGTGCGTGAGAGACGATTGCGACGACTGGCGACTAACGGCGGACTGACTGCTGGCTGCAGCAATCGGGTATATCGCTACCACATAAAACCGGTGGGTGAAAAATTGTAATAGTATGACGCTCAAGTGGTAAGATCATTGCTGTGTATTTATACTTTAGATCAAGAGCATGTTCTCAGAGAAAATACGTGTGACATTTCTCGTTGTTATCGCCAATCCTATCCTCCGTTTGTATTCTCTGCTATAAACCTGACTCTACATATCCCCACACCCTTTTTGAGTGTATCATCACCTCAAGACATATTTATTAAAAAACGAAGATTATCAGAGCGAACCGCATCTCCGGCTTGTGAAACGCATCCGATGACTACCGAGAAGCGACAACGCAGGATAATATTCAGGAACTCAACTATGGTCGACGTATACGTAAGATATAAACATCTATTTTTCATTATATCTATTATCCATGAATACTTCCTAACTTTCAGAAATAATTCTCAGATAAGTGTTGAGTGTAGAAACGCCGAAAACATCTCGCTCATTATGTTTTGTCTCGCATATTCTTTTTTAACTCATTTTCTATGTTAGCTCCTATCTTCAGCATGCAAATTTTTCAGTAGTAAAAAACATTAGAAGAGACTGTTATTCTCGTGTGAGAGCAAATGGAAGAAGGATTTCCGCGGAAAGTTAAAAGTCGGAAGATAAGTGCTCCTGAAGAGGAGTTATTTGACCTAACACTATCATTGTGTGGCACGGGAATTAGTATGCTTCGTGAGTCTCATTTACTTGTTACAAAAAAGAAGCATTTTTTATTCGACTCTCATTTTGTTAAGTCATGTTTTCCGTGCTAAATTTTAGACTCTCTCGTATGTCTGCTTTATTCCTCATCTTTTACTAGAATTTAAGACATCACCTCGGTAAATTATCTATTTCTCATATTCCATCGTTGGTAACAATGTTCCGAGTCGTAATACGCATGTGTAACAAATTCGGGTCTCGAGTAAATCTCAACTCAGAGTATGCTTTTGGTAGTAGCTCGACATTATCTACTTATTTTCAGTGAGGACAATGTAGGCGGCGTGATAGAATAATTGTGAATATGATTTGTCTGCATAATCTGCTGTCATATGCTTCTCAGCATATTTCCTCTCTCGGCGCAAACCCTGTCAATTGGGCCTGGCATATGTTTTATGCTTTAATCATATATTGTTATAATAATCAAGATGAATAGTCATAGCCTCCATTAAGACAGATTCAGTTTACTCGGTTACTATCTCCCAAGTTACGAACTTTATTCGGGTGTGACCTAGGAGTTATGAACCTCACATCAGAGAGACGCGGGAGTAGTATGCTTTTGTCGTATTTCTAATTCTTTTAACTGCTATTTACTGATATTTTACTCGCTCCTCAGCGTGTCTCGTTCGTATACTCTGCGATTATACTGCCTCTCTTTCTGGCGTATTACTGATTATAGTGACGTTTCTGCCTCTATCTGCGTTATCTTAAGCTCTCTCTGTTGCGACTAAAACAATTTGTTCTCTCTTCTATATAACTCGGTAGTTACAGATAGTGTTTTCTCCTCTCATAACTGTTATTACTATCCAATTCTTTGCTCTCTATTGTTGCTATTATTAATTCTATTGCAAACTTGAATCGTGATTATTTTATGACTGTTATATGAACATTTATCTTACGTTGATCTTTTATTTTTTATCGATACGATTAGATAGTCATTAATTCAGTCTCAAAATGCTTCTGATCTGGTGGACTCTTCAATATACTGTTTCTAGAACATATATCGACATTTCACTAAGTGTGACTCTCGTGATCGACACACATTTCACTAGTGGAATGGAGTGCTCTGAATACTCGCACACTTTTGTAGCACATCCTTCAGTTCGCCACTTTGACAACAATAATTGAGCGCGAATTCAACAGCACTTACATTTAACTATACACAAGGACGCAGAAACGTTCGAGCTCAAACAACGCCGCACACACATATCAACTTAACACAACGTATTACATCTAAAATCTACATAAATCAGAGCTGATGCACTTACATTTAGCCACATAGAGAAACTGGGTACATCCTAAGTACGTCATTAGTAACACTAGTAATAACCTTTAAAGCGATTAGTCAAAACAGAATGAAGGCTCGCGGGGAACTGCTGGTCAGCGGCTCATCACAACACAATGGATCAAGACATAATGGCGGTATTTACTACCAGCCGCTGCGAATCCACGGTCACGGCGACACTACACTACACTTATACAGCGAGCATAGAGGCACTATGAGCCGACCTGTTACGAATCATTTAAGTCACAAGCGTGAAGAGCGGACTCATACATACTAGATTTTAGAACATGGTCTCAGCTATCGAACTCGTATCTACATCACTCCACGCCAAGGGTAACGAGTCCGCGCAAACTACAGCCGCCACATTTTTCAACTATTTCTATCATTTACCGGTTCACCGCGGCAGATAAAATGCTATACTTTCCACTGCAAACCCCTACGGATATCGTCTTTTACTCCTTACGGGACGAACACGGCTGGAGATATTCATCTGATCGCGTACTCGCCAACAACAATCAAACTAACAAAGACACTCGGCGAACTCGCATAACAACGGGTAATTTATAGAATTGAAATGTGATTAAAAATACCGTTATAAAAAATTAGTCGTTTTATTTAAATATAATATAGTTATTGGCCACGTGATACAAATTCCTATAATTATAAATGTTACTCATATTTCCAGAAAATGAAAATAGAACTATAACATTATTATCTCAAAATGAGTTTAGGATATTAAAAATAATTAATTCATACATAATAAATTAATTTAAAATCATAAACTCTAATTTAATATCAAGAGATGAAAAATAAAATATGCAGTGAAATAATAATTTTTTTAATGTAACGCAATGAAAGCTGTTCTAATACTTTGCGTATGTGTGGACTGTATTCGATAATTCTGCGTGAATCGGCTAAATCGATAATCACAGGTATATTCTCATAAAATAACACTATCTCTACTAATTAAGAGAAAATTTATGAGAGTCTATAGTACACTGTAATAAATGACAATATAATTGTTACAATATGATTCTCACGATCACACAAATTTAATAAAGTCTTCTCAAGACTCTACTTAGAGAGTGAAGAGTTTCAGCCCTAGGCACCCCTGGCGTACACCAAGGCATGGGAGTATCTTTCGCAGAGTACAGATATATATACTTCTTTCAGTAATGTTTTTATATAAACCTTTAGGTTGTCGTGTGTGAGTGGTGCTAGTTGAGACTATATTTATTATTTTGATATAATACAGACCTTCTCTATTATTTAAAGAATTATTATTATAAAAGCCTTTTTGATAATATACTAATAACAGCTGCCTTTATTGAAGTCTGGGGATATTTATTTATTTTTTTTTTATTAATTACAAATCTCTTTGTGCTAAACTAATCATCAACAGCACTCAAAAATATATATTTATACTCACAATGAAGATCTTTTCCTTAATAATTTTTGATATGTAATTCTAATTTTACTTTACAATAAGTAAGTTTTTATTATAATTACATATTATTAATTACTTTTTTAAATAGTTTACAATATTTGCATATCTCATATCCTACTAGAGATAAACCCTCAACAAATAAATCTATTATCATAGACAACTAAATAGTGATACTATTATACGGGAATAGGACCCTATCATGCTATAACAGTAACGGTATATAGTTATATAAGAAAATAATTTACATATACTCTCCATCCATATTCTTTCAGAGACTAAGTATAAAGTTCGGAAATAATATCATACCATGTGTCTTTGAAATATCTAAAACATCCGCGCAAAGTGGCGAATTTGACCTAATTCAGGTCAAAATCATATCTTCAACTGACCTTTTACTGCTTAAAATGTGATGTTACAATAACTACGTTAGGCCTATAATATTATTAGTCTTTAATAATATTGTAGGTAATATGCCTTTTTAGTATCCAGACTGATTTTAAGCCTATATATACCTAGGTCAATAGTATCTTGGAATTCCAGTTATAGACAAGAACGAGTAATTACATATGTATATTATTTTATAATTATATTTTTCAAACTGTACATGCTTGTGGAATTGGTATAGATCCTGTTATCAATCGGTAAGTGAAGGAATGTTTTACTATTTCTTAGTGTGAGTTGAGCCGGAGTAATCCTTTATATTATCTCTATATACCTTATAGTATGTTGATTTGGTTCGAGAATATTTCATTTTACGTTTATTTTTCAACAAATACTATTAAAAAACATATGATTTTTTATCATATATCCTAACTGTAGTATGTAGATACATGATATACGGTATTAAATACATGATACATGTATAAATATTTTATTTTAGATATAGTAAAAATTTGAGCAATTAATATAAAAACATTTTAACTTATATATATATATTAGAAAATTTAAGATATTTCAAAACTAATCCTCAATATGATATTTATATATATATTGATTAATTAATTATAGTTTATAATAATATATTATATTTAATATATTAATATATATATATATATATATATATATATAATCATATATATATTATATTAATATATATATATATATTTATATATATAATGTACTTATAATTAGTTCTCTTCGAAGCGTTATTGAAGTGTATAATCCCATTAATATTGGTTAAGACAATTTTTTAAGCTTAAGAAAAATGGTATATATTATGAAAAGGCGTTTCACCGCTTTTTGTGCGTATTTACCGCTGATAAGGACGTATACAATAAACTAAGTAAGTAGTTTAGACTTAATTTCTCAGAATAAGGAATATTATACCTGAAGAGCTTACACACCTTAAACGGATTATGCATACGGGAGCTCAGCTCTCGACACCCTTTAGGATTATATGTTAGGGTTGAACCGTATAACATCAGTTCTCAATAATTATCTTCCATAAAAACAGCATAATGTTTTGAGTCGTCAGCTATATGATATACATTTATAATGTGCTAAATCTTTGCAACACTTACTGGCTTCATATATTCTGATATGTCCTTTGAGAAAGCTTCAGTTTCGTGTTCTCTAAAGTATTAATAGTCCTGTCAGTTACACCACATACCGTGAGAGAAATCGCGTATACACCGGTCATGAATCATAGTGATATTTACACTCGACTGCGCGAGCTTTGCTAACACTACTGCAATATTATCTATAAGCTTTCTTGCCACACCTGTATTGCTTTTCCTTAGTCAATCAGTAAATTGGTAAATTCTGTTATGTATAGCGATTACTGACACTTCTCGAGGAGAAAGCTCATATACAGTTGGAAGGTTGTCAGTGAAATATGTACTGAAACACGAATAGTAGATTCTGACTTGTAACAGTTATCAGGGTTTCTTTTTAGACATAGAGTAGTTTATCTCTGATAGGTGTTTAAGTTTAGGTTTGCACTTATGAGATTCCTCTCGCGCGTTTTACGTTAATATACTCAATTATGTCCCCCTCTCCTATAAGCGTTGCTACAATTATTAACTCTGGGCGACTTATGGAAAACAGTACTATTGATTACATATATATTTCAACTCTGATGCGCTAAGTGGCGTGAGATTATGCGCTCTGGAGACTCCAAATGAGAGTCACTGTAGTTTCTAAGGAGTCATAGCTTTCTTTGTGTTCTCGGTATTTATATTCTCGTACCAATTCATCAATACTTTCCAAAAACTGATTATATGGTTATTCGCAATGTTTACTCGAAGGAATGAATAGAAGTAATGCTCATCGCAAGGTATATCTCGGACTGAGAGACGTCTTATATACAAATCATGTGTTCTTACGCTGTTACCAAAGTGTTATTGTAATGACGTGTTGTATATGAAACTGATTCACTGTTATAAGGTTGCCACGTCTCTCTCTCGGCAGTGTGCTTACGGAACTAGTATATATTACGATCGAGGATTAACTACGTCTAGAAAATCTCCCAGATAAAACGTCTATTTGCGCGATAACGTTAAAATTTTATTTATTAACATGTGTCTTTGATGTTTGTTAGAATTTTTTGCACTTACCTTCGCCTTTATCAGGTCAGTGTCTACATTTTTGCAAAGTCAAATCTCATCAGGGATATTTCGTCGTCTTTAATCTGGATATGAATGTATGAATTGACAGAACCTTACTGGCTCTTGGATCTTGATTTTCCCACTGTCAACCAAGAAAATATAGACTCGATCTTGTGTGTATTGGTACGGGGAAACTGATAGAAGGCGTAAATTAGTTCTTAATGGGTTCAAAAGATCTAAAATCTGTTTCATACCAAGACAAGTTGGAAAGCAAAAAAATTATTAAACACTTTATACAAGATACGGAGAAATTATTGTTGTACCGCGAAGTCTAATGATTGCACTTAAAACAGAGTATTGATTTTTAAATGTAAGATAGTGAAGATTACTATAAGTTATATTTGTATGTTCCTACGACAAAACCTATTCCAATATTAATTTGGTTCAATCCAATCCACAGATAAGTTTCAGTGAATATTAGTAATATAAAAATATTGCTCCGCGTCTGTAGCTTCTATGAATACGTAAACCAAAAAAAGCGACTAAGATAGTGTGTCGCATTTTAATGACCGGTGATACAATAGACTACGAAGTTGGCTATATAGTAATTATGTACTCTCGGCCGACCTCTACAGAGAAACAGTGTGAGTAAACAGGTTTCCTATCTTCTACCTCCTCTCGGTATAGAATTAGCTTGTGCGATATGCGATATTCCAGCTATTAGATTATTCAGTTTGAACTCAGTAATCTTAATTAAAACATATAATATTAAATCAATTTCACACAATATAACATTCTCATAAGAATAATACCTACCTTCGCTGAGGAAAAAGTGCGTGATTACTTGTACGCGTGATTGGAACTGATGCTTTCTTCAGGAATAGGATTTTGTAGGACTTAGCTGAATCAAGCCTGGCAAGTGACATCGCAGAAAGACGAGCAGTTCCTACCACCAGACAATATCCACAAGACAATTCAAAGAAGATTCTGGTATACTTTTAGGTAAGTAATAGCAGGATATTAATCTTTCGTTAAAGTTCTTTTAATATTTTTATTTTAATTTTAAATTTACACCATATTTCTTTTTATCTGTAAGTTTGATCTGCATATTAATAAACTTGTATACTTTTATTTATTTTCTTCTTGGAAACTTGAGACATATAATTGTACATTAAATCGCCCCTCTAGACAGTTATAAGACAGAGATAGAAGGCGCAGTAAATAAAGAGCCATCGTATAAATTTTTGAGCGCGTTGAAGTAGTGCAGCGGCCAGGTATATTCACTGACTCTCGCAGAACACACCATCATTCCACGTTACAGTTATTGACGAAGGTCAGTAGTGTTATCTGTATATAGTCTGCAAGGTTCGAGATTGTTGTGTGTTTCCTTCGTCACTCGAAACAAGTTGCTCGCAGGAAGAAAAAGTGTTCAGCTAACACTACTATATGATAATTAATATAACTCCACGAAAATGCCGAATTATTTTGGTAAGATAACAGCTCATATGTAGCGTAAATTTTTAAGTATCACGAATACTCGGATATGGAAGAAGCCGTGAAAAATAAATATAAATTTTCATTCTTGCTAGAAACGTTTATAATTGTTTGTCTTTAACTAAGAAATCATATAATAAAAATATTGGATATTCTTTGATCTCTTTGTAATCCTTAATTTATTTCTCTTTACGTTTTTTCTGATCTCATGTAGTCCCTATTGGTATTTTTGGTCTCATATTGGCATTTGTGCTAGAGGGGATTACACGTAGCGTACGGGCCAATGAATCACTTACGTAGAGTGATTAGTGCTTTTAATGTAAACTTTATAAAAAGATTATTTCCCCGTGTTTTATATTAATATACAAAATCTTAGCAATATTCGAATGCAATTTTAAGTAAAAAGTTATCTATTATAAACATCATTATCTTTATCATATGTTATATAATACATAATTTTACTAATCATCACAAAAACGCTTAATTAACAGTTAATATAATCATGATCTCTTATTTGATGTCTCTCAATAAATCTTTTTTGACGAGAGTTAGTGTCTCTATTACACAAGTAATCTCTCTCAGAAAGAGAGCTACTTGTAGAGATGATGTGTAAGATTTATCTTTGCGCAAATTAAGCGAAAAATAGTTGAAGGTCGTCCGTTCCATAAGCATAAGCAGATGCTTGACGTCGTTTAATTAGAAATATCAGTAAAAAACTTGTATTTAGAATAACAAACGTTATATAGTAATATATTTCTATGTTGTTGATTATATATCTTGTCTGTATCTTCTTTTTTGTGTTCTTGTATTGTCAATAATACTGTGTTTGTTTGTGATGTCTAATTCAATATTACTTCTGTTCTGATGATTAATGTTTTAACACTCTTTCGAGTGTTTGTGTGTGTTATCCAGTGGTGCTGAGTAGCTGCGGTATGTGTTGCGTAGTATAGTGTAGATGTATCATTTTCCCGGATCTCGGAAGATGGTGATTATTGTGATATAGAGATCGTGAAAAATGTGAAAGTGTGCTTTGGCGTATTGTTCGAATTTGATGTATCCATTCTGATGAGAATATGTAAAGCTGTTAATGTAGCTTTGATGTGATATTTTTAATTATGTAGGTATATTAGTGATGCAAATTTTGAAGTGTGCGAGTGTATGTTAAATATTTTTGATATCTTGGTCATGGTACCATATTTGAATTACTGCATTGGTGAGCTTTTTTTCTTTTTTATTTTAACGGGAATACAAACTATTGTTGTTATTGCTGTATTCTCGTATACTCTCGTATGATAGTGCGTGTTCAGTAAGTGAGTTGCTCCAGCTCTGTCAAGTATAGACTCTGAGCTGGCGAAGCACATAGAGAAAGATAAAGTTCAGCCTCATCGTATACAGCTATCCACTCATGAACTTGATAGCTGGTATATAGAGCTCAGTCCATGTTGAATGTCTGAGCTGTTCTAAAATAATAAATCTAAGAAGTAGAGCATACTCAGTGCAATCACAACGTAACGTATAATAAGTTATACAAGATACAACAGAGACTAATAAAATCAGCTATACAAGCTAATAAATCTAAAGAACTAATAATACAGCATGGGCATAGATATGAATAAATACGATACTAGATAATACATCTCATATACTCAATACATAGAGTTATAACATAAACTAAAAACAATACCGGCAAATTGGATCGTCTTGACAGATGTTGTTAATACCACGTATATTATCGTTAGAGAACAGTGTAAGCAGAAAGTGTAAAACAGTTAAAGCAGAAAGTTAAGCGTAAAGCAGAAAGTATAAAGCAGTAAGCAGAAAGTTAAGCAGTAAAACAAAAGCATACTAATTCCCCCTTGGTGTTAGGTAACACCCTCGATTGATTTAGGATTATACTGCTTTTAAGGTATTGTGAAGATTATAATACAAAATATCTACATATCGCATGATTGTATAAGACGAGAATCAGATAAACATTGACTCGCATGTGTCCAAGGCACTCAGAGTAAAACGATTGCCGTTAAAGTCCAACCATCGCATAAAGACTCTATAACAAAAGCATACTAAGCCCTATGTTGCTAAGTCACGTAAGTATATACTCTCTATCTGCTCTCTAAGGTTAACTTGTTACATGTTAAGTAAATATATTTGAGTTAAGCAGCTATAAACACTTGAGTTAAGCAGGTAAACATGAGTTAAGCAGTAAAACATGAGTTAAGCAGGATGAAAGCAGTAAAAAGCTAAAATGTGTATAGAAAATCCCCCTTGGTGATAGGTCACACCTCTATTGATTTACAGATTACATCGTAAAGGGTAGTAATGTTAAGTATGTTTAAATTAAGAAATGTGCGTACAATTGGATTAAGCAGATGAATGATTATATATCAGACACTCTGGATTTTTTTTCTACATCAATTTTTTAAAAATTATATAAATTAAAAAGTATTTAAGTAAAAATAATGTAGATAAATATATGTGTTAAATAATAGGTCTGTAGTGAGTTACAGTTTTTAGGTTCGCGAAAATGTTGTTTAAAAAACATGTTTAATATGAAATAAAAATGGAATGACTATAGATATATTTGAAAAGAAATTCTTGGAAATGTTTAAGTATGAAATAAAATGACATGACTCTTAAGGTTAACTATAAATATTCTATTTCTATTATCCCTAACGAGGAATATTGGCCGCATGTCTTCGTGGCGCCGCGGCCAGGGCGAAAAAAGCACAGATAACTCGGGAACCGGCCCGGCGGGGGAACACATATCGATCAAGGGGAAGCTTGGTCCAGATTCAGATGCAGGAGAGGATGCTTATATCAATACCATTGTAATCTCATATGGATTTCTGACAACGAGAGGGCGGGCTAGCATAGGCTTCACCCAGGTACGAATCGGAGATGGGAGTTGAGACAGAACCCTATTTCCTCAACACTGGTCACACGCGCTCGGCTGGTCGTTGTATCGCAAAAATTGACAAGATGTGAATAATATTGGAGGAGAAAAGAGATCCCACATATAAATATTAATAGACATCGTGTAATAAGCACTCGAATAATGAAGTGTATTCGAGTAGAGAATTAGTGTGCTCTCGAATCCATAAGGGTGAGAAGCATGACGTCGCGAAAGAGACAAGAAATGAAGAAAGGGAAAATAGGGAGGGCGCGTCAACGAAAAGATCATTATTCAGACGCACGAGTAAGTGAGAGAAGAGAATAGAAGAATGATAAGAGGACTAGGAAAACGACAGATGCAAAAGGAACAGAAGCTTAAAATAGAAGGTGTAATCAAACGGATAGAACCTATGTCGAACATATGAAGAGAAAATTCGAGAGAAGCATGGGGGATCAATTCCTGAATTGCACAACGCAGAAATGTGACGGACAAGAAGCTTGTCTCGTAATAGCTGTGGAGATCGAAGCAGCAGAATGAAGAATCAAAACTTTCTCTCTCTAAATTGATTCTCATAGAATGTATCATTTTTGGGTGTATACTAGTAACTCGAGCGCTTCTTAGAGTTGAAGATGTATTTTTACGCGCAGTGCAAAAAATGCATATATGACAGAAGTGGTGAAGGAAGAAACAAAATGATATACCACAGGTGTGCTCAGTCACAAAATTGCCTAATAAAACTTCCACTGTTCGGAGTGGTGATTATGAATTCAGGTACGAATATTGTAAGTGTAAGTGTATCTGTGTGTGAGTCGTGAGTGTAAGCTGTATGATAGTGAGATTAAGTCGCGTACTAAAACAATTGATATCCAAATATGTGAATATCATAATGTGTGTTGTTGGCATTTATTAAGTATTTTCCATAGAGTTGAATATCTCGTTTTTAGGATTATATAAACGTGTCTTAAATGCGATGTGTATGTGTGATGAGATGTATATAATTTTTTTTTGTCTCTTAGAAAAAATTATTCAATAAATGTCTATAGTAGGAAGATCCCTAGTGTACTCTTTAAAAGGTATCATCCTAATATATTACGGTTCACCGATCACTGATACAACATCACTTTATAAATTCTAATATTATCACTATAGAAGGTAGACACCCAATATTAGGGCTATTTTCTAGGCTCAGGGTGGCGCAACGATGAGTATTAATAAGGCTTGAAAAAATAGTGGGCCAGACAACATTCTATTTGGTGCACGTGATCATGTAAGTCATTTGTGCCGATTCACCTTTGAAACGAGCTGTTATCAAAGTTGCGTTCACAAGGTGGAACACTCTCACTCTGAATAGGACTAGCATATGTGGACAGCTGTCTCAACACGTTGGCATTATATGAGCACTACACTTGTGATATTCTTTTCAATAACGTATTTGAGCCACTCTCAACGTTAAAGCACCTCTCGCTATCAATAGCTCCTATTCAGACCTGGGACAACTACATTACGAGGTAATCTAGACACTAATGAATCTCACTATAAATAAGACTCAGACATGTGTCTATATAGCTGCTCGGAATTAGAAGAAATCGCACTCAGCCGAAAAAGCAAATTGTCAGTTATATAAAGTTAAGAGTAAGAGTGTCTGTCATTTTTGGAGTTTCCTCCCACGAGTTTCAAATTTTACTTATAGTAGTCTTAAAAATATTCCAATTAATTACAATTATGACGAACTAGAGGAAACTTGATGTCTTGCTATAAGTGTGATCCCTCAATACTCTCCAAGGTTAAGACATCAAAAACGTAGGGTATGATCATATAGTCTCTTACTACGTAATATATAGAGGTCACGACAGAATTATAATACGGCTGACATCGAACCGTTGATTGTCTGTGTCACTCTGGATGATCATAGTACACTATGCTATGATTGTCTCGTGGATAGTGGGGCTAGGGTAAACTATAAGTTTGATTTTATATGTGTGTTAATTTGTTATATGTTTAATTATTTCACGTGTGTATTAGTGTAAATGTAAGTGTCATATAGAGAAAAAAATGTTGTGTAATTAACTATGTCATAATTTGAAGTGTTTGTGTGTAAGTGTAAATGTCGTGTGTGGTGTAGTCGAGTTTCGGTTCTGTGGTGTATCTTGTGTTGATGTGTCGATGTGTATAGTGCTCGATAAATTGTAGTCTCGGTATTATCAATGATTGCGATAGATTCTTGGAAGATCCTATAGTATCATGCATGTTTTCTAATATGGAAGCGGATAAATTATTGGTAGAGTAGTGGCGTAACTTAACGTGTGAAACTTGATTGGTCACATAAAATAATTTGCGGTATGTAGTGCCAATAATATGACCTCTCAATATTAGGTATATAAGACCCAGAAGGGCTTGGTCGAAATTTATATATATGAAGGTATGGCCAAATCTAAGTGTTAAACCCATGAGAGTATTAACAAAAGTATGCCATTTATAAAATAAAATTATTAACCGTGTGCCATATAAAGTATTTTAGACCCACGAGATGAGCGGTAAGATGAGAAGAGGTAGCCTATTAATAGGTTTACCTGGGTCTCAGATAGATGGAGCGGAGGGGAAGTACCAAAAGTATATGAGTTAGTCCAGAGATAGTGAACCATGGTAAAGATCTGATGATGGTAAGTGTCCATAAATGAACCGTTAGGCTAAAAAATATGACCATATGTATATCTGCATATTGATGAGTCAGGTCCGATATAGTATAAATATCTATGGGGTATATATCAACTCAAGGTTAAGACATCTAATAACGTAGCTGAAGCCTCCCTTAAAGGGATCAATAAATAACTTACCCTATATAGATATGATTAATTTGAAAAGGTTTGTGAATTTATATATTATGAATAAAATGTTGCGCAAGATAAATTGCAAAAAAAAAATATACATACACTATAGTTTTTTGAAAAAATTTGTTGAATTTTATTTATAGTGCAGCGTCCCGCAACACACTAGGGGCTAGTCCGCATCGTATGATCAAGCGTTGCATAGATACGCAAGCGTTTGGCGCAACCCCTTCTTAGGGTCTGTTGCCCAGCCTCTTTAGGTGGAGCTACGGTGACCCGCGGACAAAACTCCTCACCCCTGGGATTGAATAAATTGCTGAATCATTATTGTTTGCAATTCCTCTTCTTCAAAATAATTGTTACGGAACGATAGCTGCAAATTACATTTCATTTCGAAATGTGTTTAAAATTTCCCGAACCGACTGATCTCTTCCACCCTTCTTTGAATACAGTAAAAAAAAGAAGGGTTTTTGACCATCTCATAAATGCGATGAAGAGATAAACTAATCAACGAATCAATTAAAAAAACTTGCTTCGTAGATAAAGTTTTTATTAACAAAATTTGGATTATTCTTAAAAACAGATGTGTTAGTTTCAACACCAATTGATCCACGTTTCAAAATACAAATTTTGCAAAATAAACTGGAAGAAGCAGCAAATACTTAGATTTGAACAGATAGTAATAGAGCAATCAAAATTATCCAATATTCAATAATTATACAGTAGTAATGAGAATAGTTCAAATGGTTCTTCTCTCATAAAATGTTGCAGAAGAATAATGATCTGTTTTACAAACGTTTTCAAGAAATAACAAAGTTTACAGAATATCTTCTTTCAACAGTAAGCTATTAAATATTTCCGAGAAATAGTTTCCATAATGTTTTAAAAATCTGTATCAGTTTATTCATAAAGCACCTTTAATATTGGTTTATTAATTCTTTAATTAACATTTCATTTTTTGGATGAGGAAAAAAAAAGTTCGAGAAATCAATATATTTAAATCATCCTCTGTTAGTAAAGGAAATCCTATGCTATATTTGAAAGAAGAAAAGTTTTCTTTTCTTCATTTTATATCAAAGAAACTATAATGTATACCAGCATTGTTATCAATCTTTTCATATAGACCGTTATCGGAATATGAATACATGTAAGAAGAGAAACGATCAAGGCTTCTTCTGACGCGAGAAGATATTGTTTGTACCTCTTTTATCACCACAAAAGATAAAAATTTTGTTGATTTTATCAGATTCTCATCTCCCTCTCTCTCTCTATCTCTCTCTCTCTCTCTATATATATATATATATATAATATATATATATAATAATTATATATATATAATAATATATATATATATATATTATATATATATATATTATATATATATAATATATATTATATAATATGTATGACGGAGAAATTCACTGGCTCAGACTGACCATCTGAACAGCGTCGCTTTGGACAATGTATATGGAGTTCCCTACCATCGGCCCTCCAAAAACTCTCAGTAATGAAAAGCATTTCGCAAGTTCAATCCCTGCTTCGATAAACTGTGTGAACTCGTACTTATTAATCATGGAAAAGATTCTTGAAACCTGCTAGAGCCCATAACATTCAACTGGGTTCTCCTGGGGTTAAGTAAGGAACAACTAAGTCAAATCCTTCTATGATTTAAATAGTACAGAGTTTCCATTATATCGAACAGGAGACTTGAAACTGTTGAGAGATATCTTCTTTATGGAGAGGTTTATTGGAGCAGAGATAGGAATCTGTACATTGTCTAACGTGACCCTTTGTCGTGTTGACGTACTGGCGCAAGTGGAAAATTTTTCCATCTTATTATCAAATTTGGTTTAATAGTTGTTGTGCCCATGTGTGCCTTGCTTGACTTTGGTTGGTTACTCTTATAACCCGGAGCAAGCTGCACATGCATGTCTCCCAGAGGGTTCAAGAACGCACCTTCTGAATCTATAATATATATTATATATTAGTATATAATTATAATATATATATATATTATATATATAATATTATATTTTATAAAATATTATATATATATAATTAATATATATATATTATATATAATACTTAATATATATATATATATATATTCCACCCCACTGGTTTTGAAAGTATACAAGTTATAGAAGGAGAGGAAAAGTTGAAGGAGGAGGAGGAGAAGGAGGAGAAGGAGGAGAGCGTTAAAGATTTCTTGTATATAGAACGTGAAAGAATGAGCACAGCTGTTTTAAGACTGGGTTCATGAAAACTGAAGAGTGAAAGAATGAGGCTCTGTGTAAAATTGGGTCACACTAGTTATCCTCAAAAGAAGAAGAAAGCGACCGGAGAGTATAGAAGTTGTGGCAATTGTATCAAATACAATGTAAGGAAAATGATCCACCAGTTCAACGTCAAGAAAGACATTGAAGAGAACTGTGAGAATGAGAGAGATTTGATATAGTAAAAAACTGTAACTTTTTAACATATAAATGTTGCCATAAAGCAAGGGATCAGTGATATTTAATAATCCTTTGATATACAGTATGATGAGTACTTCACATAAGGAGAAACCCTTTTAGAGAGACGCTGACTAAGGTCCGAGAATCTATCTTTAACAAGCTTGCTTAGAAAATTAGCCCTGTTATATTTCCATGAAAGTTTTCGAGTATAAGAAATATTAAGAATGTTAAGAACAGAGAAAGGTTTGAATAGTATGTTATCAAAGATGTTGTAGTTGTGCTAAAAGGTAACATCAATAAATAGATCAAACATAAGTTTTCGTCGAATGAACAGTGCTTTCTTAAGATCAGCTTGAAATAAGAATGTCGGAGGTCAGTTACTCCAAAGTCACCATCATCAACATCAACTATTTTCGATTGTATGGGATGTTTTACGATACGAAAGACTAATGAAGTGTCTAATCATTGTCTTATCTGATAAAGTGACAGATAAGTCATTAACAAAAAGTAAAAACACAATAGGGGAAAGATTTCAAAACTGAAGAATACAACTGTTGACAGATTTAAAGTATAAGCGATGACTAAAGCAGGTGATAATGAGTGTCCAAGAAGGCTATTAAAGAGAAGGCTACAAATACAAGGGTAGATACGTAAAGGGAAGATGGGAAGAATTGAAAACTTTAAATTTAACTTTCCAGCTTTTACAATTGTTTTTAAAATAACTAAAACTTAGAATCATAAAATAAAGATTATTAAAGAAATGCTAGTATTGCTTGTCAATTGTTTTCGCTGATTAAATTTTTTTAAAGTTTATCAATAGTCATGAGCGAGTGTGTGATTGCTTCTAGTTTAGAACTTGAGATACTCTTGCTGATTAAAATTTTAACTTGCT
>JABUQX010131278.1:25000-31271 GCA_015478945.1 Trachelipus rathkii | reverse complement strand
CCTTCACCTCTATCATTGTCACCTCTTTCTGTAGAATGTTAACGGCGATTTATATTCAGAAGGTTGAAAAAAGTCACGATGACATAGATCAGTTCATACAAACATGCACTTTTGATTTTCATGTTTATTAGTTGTTGATTTATTTAAAATTAGATAATAACCGAAGCAATTCAATTGAAGAAATGATGTGATAGTTATGAATATTATAATTGATGATCTGTCATAAAGTTTAGTGTCTCTCTTGACTGAGGTAATAGTGAGGTGAATACAGTTGAGAGGAAGGTTGAAGGGCCATGGGTCTCGGCAGGAGGCATTCAAATCCTGGGGGGCCAGGGGTAGTCATACACCAGAGATTTGTTGATTGTGCTTGACCTCTTTTAGGAGGGTTTCAGATGTATTTGGTGAAAAAGCCATGAATACGAGATAAGTTGAGTTCAATCAAATTAACCAGCCAGCCATGGGATTCAGTGAAGATTGTGAAGAGCAACCAAAATCAACAGTGAACATTATGTAGAATTGGAATCAGCATCTGCCAATGTGGAATTCAGAAGTAATGTAAGGGATGTGGAGTTGCTTCCATGGAACTGGGGAAGGAAAGATGTTGCAGAAGGTGTCATCTTTTGAGAAAGGATGGGGGTCGCGGTGAGGACATCTTGAGTTCGTTGGATTAACCAGGATTCCGATGCGGAGACTTTTAACAATAATTCGTCGATAGGGTAATTTTGGGGAGATTGGACGATTTAAGTTAGAAATGGGGACCTCTGGGTCTCCTTTCATGCCTCCAACAGATCCAGAGCGCTTAGAGCGCTTGCGGCGTTTGCGTTGGACAGTCTTCCATTCGCCTCAGGAAGCGCAGGTATTAGAAAAGAAAGTGGTTCAATCCCAATCAGCTCCATTTGAGGACTGTTTCCATTCATCTGTTGAATAGAATCCCACCAGGGAGCAGCTGGTGGAAATTCGAAGAAGAATTATAGGAAGACTCGGAAGGAGCTAAGTATCCTGCAACCACCAGGGTTCAATTGTTTGGTTGCCTGACGCTGCATTTAACTAGGTACAACTATTAAAGTAGTTGATTTTATCATAGTGGACTTATGGCGAGATCTCTTCTGAGTTGCATTTTTTTTTTTACATCTGGGGTTAATGTGTTTTTGTTTAAAAATTGGACAGCTCTGTATTTTTAACGAATAATCTTAAAAACAGCGTTCATTCTTCTTTTCTTTAGGGACATCTTTAAGAATTTGATAACTTAATGGAGGTGAATCAAAGACAGAACGATCCTCACATAAGTTTGGAGAACTCATTGAGTAGGCACAGACAGATGTTATCTTGAAAGTAATTTTCCAAATTTATTGTTAGATAGACAAACAGGTTTCATTGCTGGTTTTGTTTGAAGGATTCGCTTTCAGGATAGGGTTGTTAGTGAAACTTTGGACAAGAGATTGAGTCAAAGGGCACTTTTCAATTTGGGGGTCAGTGGCGTGGACAATGCAGGTGCAGATGGGATGATAACTGCCTGAGTTTCACTGGGATTTGGGAGAGGAGTTCTGCTGGGATGAGTTTGTGTGGGTGGATTAGCACGCTGGGGAGTGGGGGCAGCAGTGATTGTGGCGTAGGATCGCTTTGGTCTTGTAGGATATTTTCATCATAGCTGGCATATAGCATCTCTCCTGCTCATTTTGTGTTCATGTTTTCAATTCCAGACCTCTAACAATAGTAAGATAGACATTTGAAAACTTTATTGAGATATCCACAGTTTCTAAGTTAGGGGTATTTTCACCGAGAGTGCAAATAAACTATAGGGCCTGGGCATATTTCATGGGTCCCCACGAGTATTATTTTCGGGGGATGACCAAACCGTTGACATTGAAACCGATCACAGTTAGAGAGGTTCAAACATTTACCCGAACGCTGTATCTTGCAAACTATTGTAACCTTTGGCGGTGGATGAGGGGTATTAAAGGTCAGCAATGGCGAGGTTTTGGTTTGTCAGGGTTTCCCGACAGGAAATCCTATAAACGTTTGCAACGGAAAATCTTTTCTGTTGGAGATTTCCCATGATGACAGCTGTATCTTCAGTCTTTCATTTCATAACAGTAAATGGTGCGCTTTAGATGTGTTTCTTATTTCATGGGAGTAAATAAGAGGAATATCTAGAGACGTTAAGGATGACAGAATAGAACTTTGATATCGGGTAGTAGCGTACGAGAATGGACCCATTTACCTCATTAATGTGACTACGGAGGATCTTCTTCGGCACTTCAAAGCTTTTCAATTGCACGTGCCACGAGAATGGTTCTGCTCAGTAAGGCTTTGGAGAGGTAGTGGATCGCAGAATCGTGGTATCAGAATGTGTATCTGCTGACATTCCTGGAGGTGGTGCAGCGTATGGAGTAAACGAGTGACGAGGGGCACCTTTGCGGGATTGCCCCGAACGTTTGGGCACTGGGATGCGGGGGCGTGCCAGGCGACCGTCGCCGGAGACAGGCAAGAACGCTTCCAGGTGAAGTGGGGAGACTTTTGTCAATCAGGTGGTGCAGATTATTCAAAAGTAAGTCCCATTTATCGGTCCAAGGTTGAGGAATCTTTAAATCATCAGTTTCAGGAAAAATATTAAGGTTTATCCATGTGTATATTATATTAAAGGGGTCCCCCCTCATGGGTGTCGAGCCCTATGTTTGTGCCCGGAGGACCGCGCTAAGCGGCGGGAAGTCTCTTATTATAGATGTTCCAAGAGGGTCCCGGGAAAGGCCCAAACCTGGTGCCTGGGTCGTGTGCGAATCACAAGCAGGTGGTGCGGCTCACCCTTCAGCCTACAGATGACGCCTGAATGCCTCATGGGAAGAGAGTTGGCTCATTAACAGTTATCTCTCTAAAAAAAAAAAAAAAAAAAAAAAAAAAAAAAAAAAGGCATATAATATACCGCTGAAGGGCGGGTGGTATATCCGTATATCCCGCCCAACAGCATCCCAGAGAGCCCCAACCACTAAGGCGATCGACTGGGGGATATATATATATATATATATATATATATATATATATATATATATATATATATATATATATACTATATATATATATATATATATATATCTCTTTTTATTTTTATATATTTATATACTTTCTCTATATATATATACTCTTTATATATATACTTAATAATATATATATATATCTCTCATCATAAATATATATATATATATATATATCTCACTCTTAAAATATATATATATATATATATATATATATATATATATATATATATATATATATATATATATATATATAACCTTATATATATATCATATAGGCTCTTTTGTTGATTATCAGCATCCAGTTAAGCTAAAGCCGATTTTATTTTAAAATCTACTAAATCGAACACAATGAACAGCAACGCCTCATAGTGTTAAAAGATTGAACTTTTTTTTCTAATAAGTTAGTTAATTAGTTATTGAAAATAATGGAAGTGAAATAAATTACTAATATAAGTTTAGTTAAATGGAAAGTAAAATAAATTAATAACATGAGTTTAGTAAGGTTAAATTACTAATTTGTTTGGTTAAGTAAGATTTAAATAATATTAAAAAAGATGAAATTGGGTTTAACATTTTTAAAGATGTGAAGCTCACTTATTACAATTAGCGACAAAATTGTGAAATTTTTTGTTTTTATAGTTATACAAGTTCTGCAACAATGAAAAATGAAACATTATAATCTTGAATGGTTTCACAATAACATTTTAACAGAAATTGATGCAGTGAAATTTTTCTAAAAATATATTATTACTGTATTCCAAAAACTAAATTATGTAACAATGCCCATGAAATGGAAATTGCATTTCGAGAAAAAAGAGCACACGTATGGAAATGTAATGTTTACCCAAGTAGGAAAGTTAACAATAGACTATAACAATTATATGCGTGAGGTAATATATATATATATATATATATATATATATATATATATATAACATGGTATATATATATAAATATATATATATATATATATAACTCTATATATATATATATATAACTGCTCATAATATATATACTTTAATATGCTATGCTATATATATAAATATATATATATATGGCATAAAATACTGAACGTGATCATTAGAATTATCTCGAAAGAATGACACTTACAGAAAAACCAATTACATTTATTTGGAATCAGCGTATAAAGCTTATTACCAGAATGTAAAAAAAAAAATCTCGAAAAGTAGGACACTTACAGAAAAACAAATTACATATTTGGAATCAGCGTATAAAGCTTATTATAAGTCGTTTTATGATTTAAAACTAACAAACACCCTGGAGCCTAAAAGTGAAGTGAAAGGAAACATATTTCCATTGGGGCTCAAGCCTGATGAGGGGACAGAGGGGACCCAAAAGTCCCAAATCATCCCTATAAAAACGAAGATCTGACTTTCCACAATATCATAGAGCCTACTCTAGGGTATTCGTTATTTAATCATAGCACAACTTTATAATAATGCAGTTCAAATAATTTGTTTTTCTGTGGTGTCTGCTTCTCGAAGATTTTTTTTTTACATTCTGGTAATAACTTGCTCCAAATATGTGGTAGTTTCTGTAAGTCATAAGAGATAATTATGATCACGTTCTATAATTATACTTATATATATATATATATATATATATATATATATATATATATATATATTTATTTATAATTATTATATTTATATATTTTTTTTTATATATGTACATATATATATCTTATATATATATATATAATATATATATATATATATATATATATATATATATATATATATATATATATATAACTTACTTCATTATAGTGTAATTTATTTTCTTGTGACTGTGAAGCTTAATTATTATTATAAAGTGTTCTTTCCAATTTTTTTACTTTTATTTCATACGAGAACTTGTTAATATTAATTAATACGAGTAGTAATATGTTATAGTAAGGAAATAACAATAAGGCAAAATTCTTATAAAACAAAAATGTTCGAATCCATGCAATCGATATGTATATGGAAGTGGATGCTGATAACAGACATGATCTATATATATATATATATATATATATATATATATATATATATATATATATATATATATATATATATATATATATATATATATATATATACATATATATATATTTTATGTATATATATATATATATATATATATATATAAGCTATATATATATATATAAAAGTTCAAATAAAAATGTTTTTTATTATAGCTTGTGTTAGATATTAGGATTATAAAATTTCAGTGAATCTCTTTTAAAATGTATTTCTTTTTTTTTTAGAATGATGTTTGGTGATGTTTCACTTGCTCTAAATAAAGCTGAATTTCATTGACATTTCTTCGCAATTCAAAACGCTTATGGTTTCGAAAGCTTAAGTTCTTGTTTACGGGGATATATATATATATATATATATATATATATATATATAAATATATATATATATATATAACCCTATATATATATATATATAGCAATAACCTTAACATACATATGTCGCTTTGACAGAACCATATTCTGGAATGGTCTTGATTATCAAATAATGGATATGTCTGCCTCTTCCAGCGAAATTCAGATCCTTGGCCAGGCCCGTGACATACACAATCATTCAAATACTCTGGTTTTCGACCTATATTATATCAGTGTTCCGATCTCCTGTTGGATAAAGTCACGGCCTGTGAACTGCAGCAATGTAATCAAATAAACAAAACTTACCAACACAATACAATGGAGATCTTCCTAGTAATATAACGGTACGACGGGTTCGTTTTATATCAAGATCCAATCCAGACTGCAGTACTCGTTATCAAGAATTTTACTTACTGTGATCATTAATGACTTTGAGCATTAAAATAATAGCTAGTACTTCTAATATATTAAGTAAATGAATATTTAAATAAATAAATAATTGATTCTTGGAAACAATTGGAAACGACTGGTATAATTTTTATACTTTAATAAAAAAAATGAAATTTGTACTGCCTTTTTAAACAATATCACAAAGCTTTATATATCCGTGAATATACATATCAATATATAAATATATTGATTTGTATACGCATGCATATATAGAACTGCAGTACTATTATATTACACTTAAATGATATCTTAATGTATAATGCTTGAATATATACACAGGTATATAACGTAATGTATGACTGAATACGCAAAAATATATACATACATAGCATCCTCCAATTTAAAAACATTAACATTAGATCTCATATATATCCTGAATATATATATATAT
>JABUQX010131278.1:0-20000 GCA_015478945.1 Trachelipus rathkii | reverse complement strand
TATAACAATATGTACAATATGCTGCTCTTTATATAATAAGACCCCAATTTGTATATATATATATATATATATATATATATATATATTCAAGTAATTAAGACAAAAAAAATGCAAATATGGTTCATATGGTTTGAAAATTATGGTAAAAACAATGGTCGTGTTTAAGGGCCCAATCTTTACATCAGAACAGAAATAAAGGAATTAATCTAATAATTAAAACTCTATAAAGAATTATTCACTTAAAGTCATTTAAATTGATGTTAAATATTAACATTTAGTTCTGAAAATTTTAATAAATAAATTTACACATATTTTAAACAAAAGGGGTAAAAAAATTAAAGCCGACTTTCGTCAAGTATCACTGAGAAAGAATTGCATTTATTTTGTTCTTTTCCAACTGAAAAACGTTAGATTTTTAATTTGAATGCTTTCAAATGATTCTTCGCTTGAAATAAGCTTCCCCCTCAGAATGAGAGTACTATTTGATTTATAGTTCGAAACGAAATAAATGATTACCTAACAACTAACCTCAACATCCAACTCCCGGTTGGCGGAATTAAATGACTCATCTCCTTTATTAGTAGCACCCAATGGATGTTAATACGAGGAAAGAAAAATCATTACTACCTATAAGAATCATAAGGAAGAAGAATGTTATGAGAAGGTATATCATATAGGCAATAGCGTCCTCATTAATTACATCAGAGTTATTAATAGGACGTAGCATGCAAGGGACGGAATGCACAGAGGTAAATTTATTCCTTAGAGTAGGAGCAATATTTCGGGAAGGGACATTTGCGAAAGTGCTACAGGTTACGATAGTAACGGCCGAAGGATTTTGAAAAGAATTACTACCATTCGTAGGAAGTTTTCTCCGAATAGAACAAAAGCAATACAGAAGGATAATATTATGACAAATACTATAGACCCAGAAGCGTAGAAGACAGTAGGTACATAAAACAAGGAAGTGTTCATATGATATAATTGATCATCCCATAGTATTTTGGTGATTTGAAAAAATAAGGAGATTTAGTAAACGTATGATTCAAAAATGAATATAATATGGGAATTTTTATAATTAAGAATTTAATAATTTTACTGACTTTAATATGTGGGACGGATTAGTAAAATCATATTGGTTGGTTATTAACATACATTCTTGTTTTAGTACATATAAATCGGAAAAACGAAAGTCTTTAATTAATTTTGGGTGATTCCATTTAAGTTGAGCATTAGTAGAAGATGCGAAAAAATTAAAATTTTCGAGTGTGAAGAAGTAGAGTAAGGTTCAGTAGTAGTATAGTATCCGTGATAACAATGAAGGGGCGTTTTAGAATCAACGTCTATGAAAGTGTTATTAGTGTAAAAGAACAATTCACAGAAAGGATATATAAATGAATTTAGAGATTGGAACATAGGACATATAGAATTATTTAGGCTGTAAAAAACATGCAGAACTTTCTCTTTCGACTCCTGAAACTATATTAATTTAATGTGTGGTTTTATTTACTTTACGAAAATACATTTTAGATCCTTAGGGTTTGAAGTATTAATTCGGGATAAATGTCCAATAGCAAGTTGGCAGTAGAAAAGGGAATCAATTAACTCATAGGCATTTAATATATATAAGTATATTACTAAATTGAAATGAAATTATTGTGTCTATTCTATAAGGCAGCGTTTCTCAACCTTTTAAGCCTCGCGACCCCCAAAAGCACAAAACGTTATAAAAGTTTGAGGATAGGAAGGTGCCTCCGGCTCCTCTAAAATTACACCTATATTATAATATATAAATATATATAACTTAAGATAATTAATATATTAATATAATAAATATATATTAAATAATATATTAATATATATATATATATATAATATATATTATATATAAAGTTATATATATACACATAGTATATAATAAATAAAAATTAATATTATAATATATAAATATTATATTTATAATAATATAAATATATATATTAAATATATGTGAGAAAGTTAAAGCATTAACTATCTTGGTAGTATAAATGAATATAACCAACAACTTCCCCTAGATGAGGATATATAGATATATAAAATATATATATATAATATATATATATATATAACGCACTATAATATATATAATAATATATATATTATATTAGATAATATATATATAGATATATATTAAATAACTATATACATAATATATAGAAATATATATATATATATATAAAGTATAATAAATGAAGAAGTATAGTTAGTAGATAATAATTACCTAGTGATAATATAGTATACTAATTCATTATATATGTAATGTGGTAATATATATTATATATATATATATATACTTGTGATAATATATAATTTATGTATATATAGTATATAGTTATATTGATTATTTATATTATATATACCGTATATTATAAATATTTATAATTCCTTAATAAAAGATGCTTTTCGATGCGTCAAGTTTATTACTTTTATTTTATTAAATATTAACTTTTTATAAATAACAACTGTGTAACATTTGATTTATTATTCATTTAATAAAAAGCTGCTTTTCCTGTACATTAAATAATTTTTTTTTTGCGACCCACCGCGACCCACCGTATATCCGCTCGCGCCCCCCTTGGGGGTCGCGACCCCCCGGTTAAGAAACGCTGTAGTATAAGGTATAGAATCTACAATAGTCCAGTAAAGGTTAAGAATTCATAGAACTTATCAATAAAAAGGGAATAAAAGGAGAAATGGTATCCAAATGTGTAACTTGGAGACCTTCCATAATATTAGGTTTTAAAGCGGAAAAGGAACATAAAGTATAAGATGTAGTCTTTTGGTCAACCAAAAGGTAAGTGTCTGGAATGTTATTTCGTAATTCCAATATATTTTAAATATAGGTGTTCAAAATGGGAAAGTACAAATCTAGGAGGTTATAGCATGAAAGAAAGGAAAGGAAAGGTGTAAATTCTGAGTTTGATTTTTCAGATCATCTACAGATTTGGTAAGAGAAGTTAAGGTCAAGGTATTAGATTTCAAATGGTCTCGAAACCTTAAGAAAAAAAGGCATTATAATTTTTAAATAGCATAGGAACGCCATCATTCATTCCAGCTCTGGTTGTAACTTCAAAATTGTTAGAATTGAACTACAATCTTTCAAAATACCTTCAAACTAAAAACATCTATATATGTAGTCCAATTAAACAAGTAAACACTACAAGGAAAACTATTAATCATTCAAGAGAAAATGCGAATTCTGAGATTCACGAAATGTTCGATTCTTCGCTGGAACTGTCAGCTCATATAAATATTGAAATAACAGTATCAAGAACAGTTGTCTCCATTTACAATCACTTTGATGGTTGTCAAAGTTAAAGGTTTCCAATTTCTTGTGAGAAGTTGAGAGTAGGGAAGGTTTATTACTTAGTTTCAAAGAAGACGAATAGGAAGAAAGGAATATTGGATTTGAAGAATGGGAAGGAATTCGATGGTCATTTTAAAATTCAAATAAATCTAATTTCTTACGAAAGAAGGAAAGAAACGATTCTTGAATATTATGAATATCAGTACGCGGTTTTAATTTTCATATAATATTAAATTCCATCTTTTTTTTTTAACTTGTTTAGAAAGCTTAAACCTATTTTAATGAACAAAAGAAAATGAAGGTAAAAACCATTTCATGCTGAGTATGATGATCTGATTGGTTTCTTGTTGAGAATGATGATGATGATCTAGTCATGTCAAACTGAGAATGATGATCAATTCATTTCACGCAGAGAATGGTGATCAGTGCATTTCGTTTCCCCTAAACCTGAACTAGAAAAACCTATTTTATTTTCTTTATTCAATATATTTATTTATGTAAAATACGAATATGATAATAAATTAACCATGAAAAATATATGTAGTCAAATAAATGTCTTTTAATTTTCTTTCTTTTGTATTTTTTAAATTTTATAATATTTTTCTAATTTTATTTTATTTATTATTCCACTTAAAATTCTGATTTTAACGATGCTTAAGTATTTATAAAATTAAAGAATGAAAAGGATAATTAGGGAGTTATAATATTTTACATAGAACGAAAGAAAGAAGAGGGGGGTTGTGTACATTGTGAGAGACTTATTAAATATGTATATAGTGTAGGAAATTAATGGTATAATATTACATTAATTTCAAATGTAAGGGTGAAAATAATTGGATTATTATTTTTGTTATTTTCGAAAGATGTATTTTAGTCAAACAATTTTTTTTGAAACTTTTTAACTGATCCAAGTTCACTTTATTTTATTTTATTTAATAATTATTAAATATTTAGGCATATATTAAGTTATTTTATATTGTTTCAAACAATCATTTTTATTTAACTTTGGATTTCAAGCTTATTAAAGACAAAATTCTTTTATTTTATTGCATTATTGATAATGTTATTCAATTATTTTTTTTCCTCACATTTCAGTAATTTTATTTTAATTTCACTGCTGTTATAATATCTGTTCTTTTATTTAAGTACTATAGTATTTTTTATTTAAAGTTACTTCTCAATTTCATTTGTTTCATGGAATTTGAAGTGACTAAATTTCCTTCCAATTTCATGACGCCTTTTTAGTGTTTATATTTTATGCAATTTTTTTTTTTTTTTTTTTTTTTTTTCCACTTAAAAGAATTATTTCAATTTTTTTCTCTTGTTTTATGAACCAATATTACCGTTTCTTCTGTTAATTTTGTTGTTTTGTTTATATATATATATATATAATATATATATAATATAGTAATATATATATATATAATATATATAATATATAGGTATGTTAATAATAGTTATCCCTATATAATATATATTTAAAAAGTAGATAAAAAATTAGTATAAAACTGGAGTTATTTAAAATAAAATTAAAAGGGATTATATAGGATTGAAAACGTGCATATTTTCTCATACACGTTGATTAGTATATATGGATAAAGAATCATTTGGTTTCATTTCTACTTATGAACGAATATGTTTCGTATCTTACTAATAGGGGCAGAGTTATTTAGGTTAGGTAGTTAATTATAGTTATAATTTATTAGGTTATAATTATATTCCTAAAAAGGTTTGAATTCCTGTTATAACTGAAATCGCGATATTATAATAGTTCATTAAAATTTATTACCGTTCATATATATATACGATTATATATTATTATATCTAATGAATAATTGAAAATTTATACGTTCCGAAATATATAAATATGATATATATAGATATAGTTATTATAATAATATATATATATATAATATATATTTATATAGTATAACAGAACACCTCTCCAGGCATTCTGTCGTGTGTATATCTTCTTACTCAGTCTCAAACCCTTCAATCGTTGTTCTTCTTGCTCCCATGGGTCCATTCGCCTAAGTCGTCCACCCATGCTTCTTCTCGGTCTGGCCCACCCCGATCTTGCTTTTCGTGCCAGTGTGCCTCCATATCCATTCATTCTTCTCGGACCTTCCTCCACTACCCATCCCTCTTAACATGTCCCGCTTGCCAATCTCGAGCTGATTTCGTTGATCCTGTTCAGTTTTTAAGTTCGGATCTGTTAACTCATTCGTCTTATTGTTCACTTCTTCTTACTATCTCTCTCTTCTCTCTCTTCTCTCTATATATATAGTGATCTAATACATATATATATATATTATAAATATATTTATATATCATGCAATATAGTATAAAAACCAAAAATACTATATACTATACTATATATCTATACGTTACCGTAATAGTATATAATCGGAGTATATATAGTGATATAATAATATAACTGTAATATAGTTCATATTGGTGATAGCTAGTCTGCCGATTGATCTTTAAATCTATTTTAAGTTTCAGATTACCTCCATTCTTCCTGATCTTTTTTAGCACCCCTTCTTGCGTAGGCGTGCGCATAATATTGCAAATTTTTTACAATAATACTGTAGAGTATATATATATAATATATATATATATATATAATATGACTGTCGTCTGAGTTGGATTCTGATCTCTGAGTATTATATAAATAATAAAAACAAGAAATGATCACTATATAAATTAAATATGCACGTATATATTAGTAATACAGTTAGTATTTTATAGTAATGTTAATAATTCATAATTTTATCCATTCATTTGAGTTGTTTTAAACATTCGTATTTTTGTTTCTCAGAATCAGTAGGAACATTGCTTTAAAGACTGACATCTGTGTTCCAGGTCAACCGGTGTAGGTGTGTGTACTTTATCGTAAACAAATAATAACTTATATCTATTCTGCATAAGATTCATAAAAGTCAACCTTTCTTTTATTTTGCTTTCTCGAAACATTCATTGTTTTACCTATGTTGTTAATTGTTGCATATATTGTTGTTTGGACAAGCCAGGAAAACAAATGAATTGATCAAGTTATCAGAGTATTCTAGTTATATTGTGTGCTTTAGTTCAATTGAGTTAAAATTCGTGTGATTTTGTCAGCTAAATTTGTTCTTTTAAACCTGAAGCCATACAAGAGCAAAAAGACATTAATGATTTTGAATACAAGGTTTTTTGATTGCTTTTACAATTTTCAACTTAAATTGTTTTTATCGAGATTGCAAAAGCAGCTGAATGATTAGAGGATTAAAAATAGGACGTGAGCGCTTGAACCCATCGCTTACATGTTCTTTTTTTTAAAATTTCACTTTCATTTTTTAAACTTCGATTTCCGTTTTTGAAAGTTCACTTTCGCTTTTTGAAAGCTTCAACTTTCTTACCCTTTCATTTTTTATTGAAATTTATTTTCAGTTTTGAAGTTTAAGAATATCGTCCTTCAGAAATCACTTTGAATATTTTGATCGAGATTTCAATTTAATTTTTGCAAACTTTGAATTTTTAATTTTCAACTTTAACAATTTTCAAATTTTTTGAAACTTGTGAAATCAATTTTCAGTTTTGCAACTTTGACAGTATGTAGTTTTTCATTTTTGAATAATACATTCAACTTTCAATCTTCATTAAGAATTTCTTCCTGGAAATTTTCCCACCCCAGTTGTTTTTGATCCCTAAGAGTGAATGATGCGAAATCACCTCTCGAACTCAACGGGCCTTCCTAAATATTATTGTTTTAACTTTTAAGACCGAATATTAGTTTATTTTTAAGGATGCGAGGAGTTTGTGTTTCAAGTTAAACCAGCTTGTGCTGGCCTCGCGGGTTGCTGCTTTATCCTATATAACTGTAAATAATTAGGATAATAGATATATACTAATATCAAATTAAAATAAATTGATATTATGGAATCAGGATTAATTTAAGTATATATAAGTGACGTATATATATATATTATTAGTTAAGTGCAGTACTTTCATATGATTAAAAAGTAATAAAATATAAATTATAAATTATATTATATAGGTGTAGTATAGTTCTATAATATATTAGGCACTATGCCTCGTAGAGGAGCCAAGCGAGATCCATTATCGATCAAAAAAGCTACAATAAGCTACAGGAAAAAAAGGAATACATTGCTTGAATACTGGTAAAAAATTTTAGATGGAAAATGTAAAAAAAAAAAAAAAATCTGCAAAATGCCAGGAAACTTTGCATAAAAAAGGAATGACATTTTTGGAAAGAGTAGTGAAAACGAAATTTTAAGTATAGTAAATATGATGAAAACACAAACTGTTAACCAAGAAGTGAATTGGGGATATTTTTCTTTTCTGGGGGAGCTCGCAGCCAGGACGGAGCGTTGTGTTATGTTGTGAGTCACTCTCCTTGGTTATTTCTTAATATGTATTAATTGGACGTAGATCATATATAATGGATAGGGTATAGAATCATATTATAAGAATTTCTCATAGATTAATACTATATAGTAGAGGGTATTTATATATATCTTATATAATATATAATATATATATAATATAAGCAGAATAATAATATAAAACCAATTATCAAAATAAATATATATATATAATTGCAAGTATTGATTTAACCCCTACACTACCAAAATATAACTGACTTACACTTACATATAATATATATAGTAAGTAATTATACACCCATCGTATAATGATTTATATAATAGATAACTACATTTCTAACACAACGATTTTTTTTAAGACATTAAAACTTTAAAAACCTTACTAACATTTTAGTTATTAACATTCATAAATATTATTTTCATATTCATTTGATTTTTATATATATATTTTTGTATTATTCATTATATATATTTAAATTTTAGCTGGAAATTCTACTTACTGTATAGCTAGAGTAAAATGTATTTAAAATTAATTTTAAAAAAATGTACACCTAGATATATATATATATACTGAAAAGAGGTAGCCTAAGAACTAAAGTAGTATATGCCGAAAAGGCTTTTCTAACATCATCTTGATTTATGCTCCCATAAAATCTTTATTTAATAATACCAATTGAATAGAAATATTTGTACATTTTAATCAATTCATAAAATAAAGAATATTTAACAGAGTTTATCTATTTCCGGTTATATTTAATTGGTATATTTCCATTATATAAGTATATAAATTATTATTTATTATATATTTATGTAAAATGTATTACACGGCAATGTTAGTGGACTCGAGAACCGACGGGAACACAGGGGGCGGGAATCGGTTTAAATGCCAACCCCATAGGGGAGGCCGGCGGAGAACCCCCGCACGACGACGTAAATACCCACTAAATTGAGCCGGGGGATTCCGTACCGAGAGACCCTGCGCGCGCGACATGGGTGCGAATAATTAGTACCTACCCATCTGTTACTCCCATAAGTTAAGTCCAACCGGTAAAAGCGCCAAGAAAGAAGACAGCCGAACTCCTGCACCATCGAGTGCCGCGATACCCTTGGTTATTCCTTAGAGCTTAATAAAAACAAAAAACAAGTAAATTTAAGTAGAAAGTTTATTTATTTTAACGAAGGTTTCGTGTAAGTATTCACTTCATAAATGAAGCAGCTTACTACTTCATTATTACTATAATTATTTAACAATGAATTTATTTTTATATATATTTTTTTTTTTACCATTTTTCGGGTGGCCCTAAAGCATATTAACTACAGGATTCAAATAACAGTGCCTATTTCTTTAGGTTTAAAATTCATAACGCGAATATTTAGTTATATTTTGAATGTGCGTCTTTTTATTTATGAGGACTGATGCAGTCATGTATGAGAATAGGTATATATATTATATTAGTATATAGTAGTATATATAGTATATATATACGTATAGGTATAATAGATAATTATAGTAGTTAGTATATATATATATAATAGTATACTATATAGTAAATATTTATAAGTATATATAAATATTATAGTATATGTATATATATAGCTAAATATATAGTATTTAATAGATATATATATATATATAGTTATAGTATATATTATAAGTATATATATATATATTATGTATAGGATAATTAAGAATATTTATATAATAATATATTATATATTAATATCATAATAGTATATATAATAGTATATAATATATATATATATTAGTATAAGTATGTTAGTAGGTATATTAGTATATATAGTATTAATTATAAATTATTTAGTATTATATTATATATATATATTATTATATATATAATATATATAAATTATTATAATATAGTATATATATATTAAGTTATATATATATATATATAATATAAAGTATATATATATATATATAAGATATATAGTATATTAATTATATTAATATAAATATAATATTTAATAACATGTAATCTTACATTATTAAATACAAATGTTATTTTGAAAAACATGAGTTTAAAAGTTACAAAAGATGATCGAAATAACTTAAAGAGTGATAAATTGATGTGAAGCTATCAAAAATAGAAATATAAAAATACTCAGGCCAAAGAACAAATTCAGCTATTTATGTTCCAGCTTACCTGTGTTATAATTAAGCCTTGACGTATTCACGGCGGGACACGATCTTACGGGCTCGTATTTACATATAAGCGATAAAAGAATTACGGTAGTATAAAGAGATATTTTGGGAGAACAAAGGCAAGTTTTGATAAAGTTCCCATGCCCGATTATATTATTTTCGTATGGGTATATAAATAAATTTAGTTTCTCCCTAAATCTGTAAAAGTATATAGCGTCGTATAGAAACATAGTTAATATATATTGATATTGAACAGTGTACTGCTCATTAACTTGCTCAATTTGTCTTTGAGTATTGTTATTATGTTGTTATAGAGATAGATATATAATATATATAGATTATATATATTATATTATATATTAATTTAATAAATACATTATGATATATATATATATATATATATAATTCTGTTTATTGTATTATATATAGTATAGATTATATAATATATATTATATATAAATATATATATATGATATATATAGTATATATATATTATATATATAATAATATATAATATATATATATAATATATATATATGATATTATATCTGTATGTATGTAATAAATATTAATATTCTATATTTTGAGATGTATTAAGACAGTACATAATAATAATATATGATTGAAAGAAAGAGGAACATGGAAACGGGAAAAGTGACAAATTGAGGGGTTTTCACTCGACATGTGATAACCAAGTTAAATTGGCATGTTCCTAAGTTCACGATTCTGCGTAAGGACGTAAACGCCACTGGAAAACTTACTAGGTTAATAAGTTCAAGAAGGTTACTTTATCATAAACAAACAACAAAATAATTTATATTTGAAAAGTAGTTATTATAGCTATAATATAATTAATTATTAGGACAATTTCTAGATGTAGCTTGGTAAGCTGCTCTATATTATTCATAATTAAGTTAATTCTCTGCAACTAATATTACTTGCTCACTTGAGACTGTCGCAAAGCAGTTATTTAGTGAATTAGCTACACAAAAAGCCGGATAAACTTTACTCAGGTCCTTCCCTTTCCATCACTTCCCTTATCCCGCGCGTGTATCAACCACTACAAAATTAAATCCCGAAAATGCTTACAATACCATACAGCTATCAATCTATTTGGTGCTTTCGCACGTAAAAGCCCATTTGTAAATTATATTACGCTAAACTTTCTATCAATCGAGTTTTACTCTAAGTGATAAAAGTAAAGTAGTTTAGTATATAAACACTGCAGTTAAGTCTAGAGTTAATATGCTGTTTATAGGTTATTATATTATATTTATATAAGTTAAAAATACTATATAGTAGTAAGATATATGTATATATATATATATATATATATATATTAATATTAATATTTAATAATAATATATTATATATATTATGATATATATATGTTAATGATATATATTATTTTAATAATAAGTATAATAGTATGATATATAATATTAAATTAATAAAGATATAGTATTATAGTCTAAAGATTAGTATTATAGTATCAGTTAGGCGGTCACACTTCAATGCACTTACGCTAATTTGTAGCGTAATGTTTAGTTGATAAATATTGCATTAATAAAGGCACTCAATTTTATATATTATTTACATAAAGTTAAAACTTATTAGAGAGTTCTCCTCTCAGGAAAAACATCCTAGATTTTATTATAATGTATTTGAAAGTTTAAAAAGGGTATGTCACAGTGTGTGAGCTATTAATATGACATAAGTAAATTATATTGTATAGGTGATGATAATATAATATAGGAGTATGCAAATTAATTATGTATTAATTATTATATATTATATATAATATATTGATTTTATATTATATTAATATATACTCTTTTATATTATTAAATAGATTATATTAGACGTGTTTAATGTGTATGATCTTTATATAACCTGTTATAATAATATTTATATATTTAAGGAGTATGGCTCTCATAACATATTATATATATATTAATTAAGTATTATATTAAGTAAATAGATGTGTATTATAAGATATATAATAATTGATATAATATATATTATAATATAATGAATATATGACATTTATTTTCTGAACGAATATATACCAAATATTTCATTGATTGTGAAAATAAAATTAATTTTTCTTATCCATGCCAACATTCGTATTTCAAAGAATTTATGTTTTGGAGAGCATAATAAAATATAATAGTATGTTACTTCCAAATAAAACTTAGTACGCCAGTATCTTCATTCTTATATGTGCTTAATAATATGAGTTGAAACCGATATGTAAGATTTAGGTATGAGAATAAGTGGATTGAATGAGAATATCCCAGGTCGGTGAATCCAAAGAATATGTAGTAGTATGTAGTATTATGGTAATATAACATATTCGTGATTATTATTTTTGTAGCAACGCCCCTTTAGGCAGTTTTTTGAAGGATTTAGGAGTGATTTGCTAAAACAGTTTATGATTAATATACCCAAAATATTGGTGTTGGAAGTATTATTAGATATATAATAGGCCGTTCAGTATTATCCGTCGCATTTCTCCTTTAGAAATTTGAACCTTTAATAATTTGCTTTAATTATTATAAATATGAAAGTAATAGCAAAAAGTTGAATACTTTTTTTATACCATATGAACATTAAATCAAGTGAGGTTTACCCGCATGCGGCATATAAATATCCCGGATAACCCTCCCTAAGAATTTAGCGAACATATTCTGAAAAATAGAGGAATTTTTATAGCATCATTTAAAGCAAGGCTCCTGTGGCTGTAAATATAGCTGGTTACAATCCCGACTGTGAGGTGAAGCAAGTGTGTAGATGGTATCCTTGATGCTCAATCTATGAGTGGAGTGTTCTTTTGAAATTTAAAAGTTTCACTGGAGAATATTACAAGAAAAATTCGATCGTGCTTTTTAAATATTTATGGTCGGGATCAGACCCTTGTATAATATTTGAACTATGATCTATTCTTAGACTTAGCAAAGTACACACTGGATTAGATTCAATTATTATAATGTATATATATTAAATTCTTTAAAAATAGAAAATAATAGCTAAATAAATTTAATAAATAAATAAATAAATAAAAAAAATAAAATAAAAATATTGACAAAAAAAAGTATATATATTGAAAGATAAAGTATTATTCCTATTCTTAACAAAGTTTAAAATATATGTAAAAATATGAGATAATAATTAAATTAAAAAATAAAAGAAAACTAAGTGAAAATCATGCTGTTCCCTTTAATAATAAAAAATAGACATAAATAAATGAAAGAATAAGTAAAAAATCAGATCATTGAAATAAATGAAAGAAGAATAGTAGGGAGTCATGTGGAATGCCCGTTCTAAATGTTGATAAAGTAAGCAATTGATTTTATAATAATAATAATTTATATTATAGTATTATTATAGTATAGTAGTAATTTTAATTATTTTAATTATTAGTTCATTATTTATTATAAGTATGGTTTTTTTTTTTTTTTTTTTTTTTTAGCCGTTAAAATATTTTTTTTTAATTAAAAAAAAATAAATAAAATATTATTTTATAATGTCATTAACGTCTTACATATATATATAGTAAGAAGTGTAAAGCTTTGATCAAAATGTAAAAATATTCACCGCCTACTTTAAATTTTCTACATTTCGCAGTTTATGATTAAAATTTAATTTTAGTAAATTTTATTATAGGAAATAATTAATATAACAAAATAATATATTATTTATATATGTTTATCTATATATTTATTTATTTATATTTTTATAAATAAAACCCATTTAATCTATATTTTTATTTAATAATGAAAAATTCCTTAAATAAAAAAAAAAAACTGAATGTAAAATTAATATTTAAATATTCCACCTAATTGATTCATACTGTACTTAAAGTTTATCTTCTCGGCTAATCTATCGCCGAGTAAAAGCGGTGAATATCTCTATCTCTTTTTATATATTTTAATAATTTATGTCTGTTTCTAATTTAAAGGAAAAATATCTTATTATTTTAATTCTACATTTTTGATTTAACTTTTTTGTTACCTTTCTATTAATTATTTTATAATTGTGTCAGAATATATTTTTTCAACATTCAACTTTTCTTCACAAAAGAAAATTTTTATCTTTATTACGTAACTATTTTATGATAAGTATGTTAGGAAGATCGATCGTTTTATCATAAATGGCGACTTGTGCTATTAATAGCCCTTAGCGCCTCAAAGTGTAGGAGTATAACACTCTGAAAATTTATATATATAATATATTATAATATATATAATATATACTATATTATAATTAATATATATATTAATAATATTAATATAAATATTAAAAAATATAATATTTTAAATATTAATAATATATATTAATTAATATTATATAATATATATTATATAGATAATTATACTATAATATATATAATTAATTATATATTTAAATATAATATATATATTTATAATTAATATATTTAATTATATTAAATTATTATACTAACATATTAAATTCATTCCCAATACCTCATTTTGAATTCTCATAAACAATTTCATATACCCTATATCGGAATCACAAACAATTTATATTAACATCAGTGTTAGTGCTATGGTAATTTATCAAAATTTGCGAATTAGTGAGAGCTAATTTTTATTTGATAAGAGATTATAAAATGTAATGGGTAATTGATTATTATTATTCATAATTATTTATAATAAATTAATAATTAGTTTAAACGGATGTTATTTTTATCTCCACTCAGAGTTGGATTTACTTACCAATTTATAAATTACACCCACTTTTAAGTCCTGAAAATATTTAAATATCCCTCTAATGAATATATTATTATTATTAATGTGATGTTCAACCCAATTTTATTATTTATAATATAGTCAACTATAAATCTGTAATGGAAGACTTAGGTTGCAGATGTTTAAATATTTATACTGAAAACTATGTTTAAATATATATATGATATTATTTTATATATATTATATAGTCGAAATGGAATGCATTGGATAATTCATTTCCTCTTGCCTACCCAAGATTGGTGTAATAAGCGTGATGCCTAAATCACCACAACACCAAACCCAATTGCCCTCCGCGACCCACCCAGAAGAACTCCCTGTTATAGAGTAGCACAGAGAGTAATTCATGAGCGTATGTAAGAAGTACGAAAAGGAGAAAGCCTCTTCTCAAACACACCTTTCTTATCTCCAGCCACTAGCCCCACCCAGAAAAGAAATCGCCCCAACTATATGCTCCAAAAACAATGTGGCCAGGTTATCAGGTTACCTCACTTCACAGTATAAGTTACCACACCGAACCCCTAATAAACGACGGCAGTGCAATCATAAACAGATTCCCCGGAAACACATTCCCTTCACGCCCCCGGAACATTTCAAACCCACAAGTAGATAAGTGGGATGTAGCTTGCTGCAGGTGAATGTGTGAGCTGTAAATATACGGCCCCATATCCTTCTTGCCTCACCCACAAGCTCCCAACCCCCAAATCCCGCCTGCCGTCAACCCAATCTCCTCTATCTTGTTCAGAGTGTGGGGTTCATCCCGTATGCCCACGAAAGTTTTCCAGCCCATGCTGAGTACAAAAACCAAACCGAGCATCCCGGAACTTTATAATCCCTCGCGTCGTCTACACACGTCATCCTCGTGCACCTCACTCTCATCTCCCACAACAGTTAGTGGATGCCACCCTTCCTTCTCGCTCTGTCTCTCTATTAACCCATCCCCAACAAACTACATTAGATGATACTTACATCTAGCCCCCACGTTGACGAATCTACCCTACTGTTAGTTAGTGGGAATTCTAGTGTTACGACCCCCTTTCTGGATAAACTCCCATCAGGTCGCGAGTTAAAAAATTAATTTTCTGTTACATTCTCCTCAGCCTCCCCAGTAAGCGGCTTGATTTGCTCCCAACACAAGCTCACCAACTATACACCCGCTACTTTTAATACCAAAATTAACCGAGACTATCATCCCAGTATCCTCTACCTACCAACGTAAAAATAATGTGTCTACTTCACCTCATAGAGACAGAGGCTGCATCCTCGGAGAGAGGATCTGTTGTCACTTCCATATATTTCTCCCGGCGGTAACATAATCGTGTCTTAATAATATCCTCCAAAGCCTATCATTATCTATTATCTACTAATATGTGTGTATGAATCGTACACAATTGTTAAATCCATTACTACACAGCCAAATCCCTCATCAAACTGCCCCGTCGTAAACTCTCCAAAAGCAAAGTGACTAAGCTCTTCATTCCTTCAGTGTTATCAATCGTCAGAACATCCGCGTCCTAAACAGACGTCTTAGCAACTAACCCAGCCTCCTCTGAGATTTACTCGCTCCTCACCCTTTCTTAGATTACCGAATCTATTCCTAGTAATGAAATCCTGCGTGCTTACTTACTCAGGCCAAGCTAGTGTATTGTTTGTCAGTGTATTAACTCTTTCTTAAATCTACACATGACCTTAAATTGCGTCCATAATAAAGCCCTTTTCAGGAAAATCTAAACTCTCGAACTTGTGTTCCAGCTTAACACATGTCTATAGTCAAAGGAACTAGCGAGACTCACCGAATTGACGCACCCGGACCCTAGAAATGGCGATTTGCTACTGAAATCACCGCTTTTAATAGCCTCTCCGTGATTATATACAAAGTCTTATCTATCTCTTTACAGGCATATTCTCTCCAATATTTCACCCAGAATATAATATCTATCTGAAGCTTATGTTATTATCTTCTCATAAAACGATATCATAACCACTTCAACAACTTTCTACCTTACTACAATTCACTCTCACGCCACCCATCGGCCAAAGCCCCGCCCGGATTTCTCGCCAACTAAATCTCGTACCTACTCCAATGTTCAAATAACACAAAATAGGTGATGCCATATGTCCTCAAGTGATTGGTGAAGAGAAAACACTGCAAAGACACCCGCGCTACTGCATATCTGCTCTCTTCCCCCAACCCTACCGACCCCTCCCTATGGCCCAGTGCATACCGCACCCCAAAATACTGCCTAACCCAATATATGTCTGCCCTGCACCTGCCATGCCATACATAGAAACTGTCTCATCACATACATAACTCCCAATCTACATAACATCGTACCATAATCATAACACTATATCCATTACATACCACCATCAGTATTATAATGTATGGGCTAGCATATTATTACTTTGCATGATAATTATACCTATTACACATTTACCATTACATACACATACATACATACCCACCCACTTTACTAAATTTACTTTTCCTTCTAAACTTAAAATTTTAATAGCAACAAGAACCACGTACAGAATTTACTATAATTTGTTAGTATTACTCAGGACATTTAAGTTGCTTTCCACGATTATTTATCCTATATGGCTAGGAAATGTTATTTCCTTCATTATATTAAGTATTATTAATTATTGAAAAATATTATCACGGAGAAAAAATAGAATAAAATGAGAAAACCCTATAAAGTGTTTATGTGTCTACAAGCGAACATTAAAGAAACTTTAAATTAACTAGAATAACTTGATATCTATCCAAATAAATTTACAAGTACAAGTAATTTAATATGCTTGTAATTAAGGAACTATAACATTAATTAATTGTCTTTGAAGAGACTATAAAAATAACTAATAGCTTTTTTAATATCGAAATTCTTCATTATCAGAGAATTCTACTTGAAATAATCTCAACTTTATTTAGTAAAAGTACATAATATTAATTTGATAGAAATAACTAATTATTTGAGAAAGTCTTTTAATAACCATTCTACTAATAATATATAGATTGACAATAATATCGTTACAAAGCATAGTAGCGCTGTTTCTCTTTATATGTATAAAGAGTTATATAAAGAGCGTTATCGTTATCTTAAAAGAAAGCACAGTGACGATGTGAGTTTCCAAATAAAACCGTGTTCCAAGCGCATCCACCTGAAATATATTATCGCTTCTTTTTAGCTCATAAATATTTATGCTTATAATAAGATTAGTAAAATAAATATGTTAATAAATACACTATATAACAATTACAGAATAGGGAGAAAAACAATTAAATACATAGATATTATTATCATATATATATTTATTAAATATAATAATATATATAATAAATATATATTATAATACTATATATATATATATATATTATAATATTATATTATATAATATATATATATATATATATATATATATATATATAATTAATATATAAATATAATTGTCTACTAAATTACTATTTCATTTTGATGTAATAAATAATTGAATAATTTTATTAATGAAAATATATATATATCTCTTTCTTTTTTATTTATATAATAATATAATAAAATATGTAATATAAATAATAGTATATTCTATGATTTAACATAATAACTTTTAATAAAATAATTATATGATATATTATGTGATTTTATAATTTTTTCTTAGCTGATAATATATATTAATATATATTAATATATTGTATTATAATAAATAAATGCTAAATATTTACTAGCTTTTATACACAATGACTCTCTATTATATTATATTATTTTTGAGCAATATAATACAAACACATTATTACAATTAAAGTTTAACTCGAACTTCAAAATACAATTATCCAACATTCACAGAATAAGTTAATTTATTAATAATATATTAAATATATAAGATATATAATATATATATATATATATATAATATATAATATATATAAATAATATATATATATATATATATATATTATATATATATAATTAATATTAATATAATATATATAAATAATATTATAGGAATAATATATATATATATATATATATATATATATATATATATATATGATATTATATATATATATTATTATTTATATATTAAATTATGACTAATTAAATGTTTTAGTGGTGCTAATATTAATTATGGTAATAACTAAAATATTTTGGTGAGTAATATATATATTATTATATAAGTAACATCTCTAAATGTGTTAAGAGTTATAAACACCACATCTTAGGCTCACAATTTACATAAATTATACAAATGTAATTATGTTGCGTTTATAGTTGCACCAATAAATTATCCTTTGATAATATAATATATATATATTATTATATTATTAATAATATATATATATATATATATATTATAATTAAATATATATAATATTAATGTATGTGTATATATATATTCTGTATAGTGTATTATATAAATATATTAATATATATTAATGTGTATATATGATATATATATTAATTAATATATATATATATATATAATATATATTGTGCATAGTAAAGGAGAAAATTTTATTAGATGTGTGTGATGTATAAAATTGCCAAAATGCAATATATATATATACTATACCAAAATAATACTTATGTAAGCGACGTAAGCTCAGCCCGTACTTATATATAATATATATATATTATAAATATATTACTATATCAGTGTTATATATATATATTAATATATATATATATTAATATATACATTCACATCATATTTAATTAATATATTAATATATATATATATATATTACATTATATATATATATATATTATATATATATTATATATTATATATATATATATAGTATATTAATAATATATTATATATATTAATTATTATATATATATTATATATTATATATATATATTATATTAATATTAATTATATATATAATATAATATATATATATATTAATATTATATATATTAATATATAATATATAATATATTAATATAATTATAAATTAATAGTAATATATATATATATATATATTATATATATAATTATAATTATAAGTATATATAATATAATATTAATATATTATTTGTATGGATTATTTATATATATATAGATAAATACTGTGTAGACTCGTAATAACTAAAAACCTGATTCATCCAGAATCCAGTACCTCATGACAATAATAGATATTATGATAATACAATAGCTCCTTGAAATGTAATTATCTATATATTCACGTGAGAAAATAAGAAATAGATAGATCTCACGTAGGCCCTCGCGACAGTATTTGTAATAGCAGATTAGTGGTATATGATCCACTTGGCGCCCAACGATGAGCTAAAAAGATACGCGACATATAAGGAGTGGCCTATGTCAGGTAT
>JABUQX010131277.1:0-33388 GCA_015478945.1 Trachelipus rathkii | reverse complement strand
AGAAAAGAGAGGATGGCAAGAGATTCAATGAGCATTGGATTAATTTTTACTGCATTTTACTATTTCGCTAATTTTTAAAAGGATCATTATATTCATCAACTATAGAATTATAATTCGAATGCGTAACCTGAATATTTTTTTTTGAGGAGAGGAAAAATTTTTGATTTGTTTTCCCACATTGAAAATATTGAAGTGCTCTCATTATTCACTGTTTTTTAATTTTCAAACTAATTTAGAGCTCTAATTTCACCGTTATATTTTTTCGCAGTTAAGTGCGTCATTCCAGTATTACTTATTGGTTATATAATCGAAATGCGGGCGTGTTATACACTGTATTACAGTAAGTTCTTTCGAATTGAATGGCTCATTCAAAATTCTTACTCAGTTTTTCGGAAGGAGAGTAATTACGACATGCCACTCTTTTTCTTAGTTCGCAATTTTTTAGGCTCGATTTTCACATAATTTCGCAATTTAAGGCTGATTTTTCTTAATTTCAGACAATTTTAAAGGCTCAATTTTACTAATTATTATTACATGACCTCCAAGTACCATCGACAGTGCGAACGGATTAAACATTAAAGTTTTGTGAGGAGCAGGATACAATCTGAATCCGTTTTCAGTTTCGCTTCAATTTTATACCGTGACTCTCACTATATAGATAAGAATATAAGGATTCTCTTTCAGATTTGACTTAGGCTCATTCACTTTTGGTACTTAATTTTTGATTAATTTTTTGAAAGTTAAGGAGCTTGCTATAATTTCACTTAATTTTTAAATTTTTCGAAATGCGTCAACTGAAGAAAGTTCTCTTATCGAAGGAGATATAGAGAAGGAATCGTCGCAACCTTTCAGTTCGCAATTTTAAGGCTCATTCACTAATGTTTAGCAATTAAGCTATTGATTATTATATAATTCTCTCGACAGAGTATGTTACTCACTATCACTTTTGGTTGATTTTTTTTTTTTTAATTTCGCAATTTTAAGGCTTTTCATTTTATGAAATAATTTAAAAGGTCGAAATGCCAATATAACTTTAGAAAATTTTATTTTATTGAGGAAGAGGAAAATCGATCCCTCCTCAGTTCGCAATTTTAGGCCCATTCACTCATATAAAGGTAGCTTAAAGTTTCCAGTAGATCGTTTCTAAATTTTGCGCAAGTTAAAGTTTAGCTCATTCACTTATATATTAAATCGAGGGTAAATCAGCGAACATGAAATTATAGAACATTTTTTGAAGTCCAGCTACGTAGATAGTTTTTCCTGGTTATATCACTTCTGTCAGGATGGCTTAAGAATTTAATCTCACTAAAAATTTTTTTTTTATTAAAATTCGTTCATGCTGAATCGTTATATTATCTTCCCCTCTCTTTCTATGACGATGAGGAATTATAATAAAGAATTAAGGCAAACAGGCTATTTGCCGAAATTATAAATATATTAACGTTAAAAATATGAGGTCATAATAATTATTAAATTTATTCGTGAATGGGTTACAATTTTTACCTTTTCATGCTTATTTATTTTATTATATATTATTACACATTAACTTTATATATATATTTAATCTAATCATTGATTAAATATTATTTTTTTGACTATAACATACTTTTTATATTATTGTTTGAATTGTGAATTATTTGTTGTTGTATATTAAAAGAATTATGATTATACGTAAAAGTTGTAGATTATGTTTTAGAGTTTTTTCTGTTTATATTGATTACAGTTGGGCGGTTTTTGTTGTTGTTTTGTGAAGTAGTTTAAGATAGTGAAATATTAGTTTATTTATCGTTGTTTTATGTGTTTTGCTTGGCGTGGTGGCTTTCTTATGATTTCTAGCATTGCGTTTGATTTGTCCAATTCGGGTTTGAAGCTCCAATGTGTTGTGGTTCATTTTTCAGTTGGTCTAGATTTTAATGTTCTTTTTATTTTTTTGGCTTGAAGGATCTAATTTACTTTTGTGTGTTATGGGATTTTCTATTATGAAGTTCAACCTTTATTCTAGTGAGATGTATGGACTGGGTGTGTGGTCTGTTTATTTCATAGTACGGGCGTTAGAGGGAGGCTGCGATTGGGATTATTAGGAGGTATTTTTTAAATGGATATATTTATTGAATGTTTTTTTTTTAGAATATATATATAGTTATTTTTTTAATGGAGTGTGTGAATTATATTTTTATATCATATATATACTCGTTTGAGGCGGGCCTAAAGCCCACCTTGGCCAGCCGATTGGCGGGAGGGCCCGATCTCTATCAAGCTATTATTTTTGTAACGGTGCTGGGCTCGACCTCCTTTATGCTAATACGTGTTCTTTTTTGTCTGCACATTCCGTTTTTTTTCTTCCTCCTCTGTTTTTGTTTCTTGTTTTTGTGGTGCCGGTTGTTGTTTTCTTGGTGTCAGCTAAGTGGGGTTGGGTTTCTGGGGTTGCTTTGACACGGGCGGGTGGGTGTTTACGGTTGGCGTGAACACAGGTTTCACTTTGGCAATGTGGGTTGCTTGGGGTAGATTCAGCAGAGAGAGAACAGAGAGGGTGGTCCATTTGGGCATTCTGGTGCCGAGTGGGGGTTTCGTTTTTGTGGCCGTTGGGGCGTTGGGGCGGGGGCGGCGGCCCGGGCCCTGTTTTTGGCAGGTCGAGCCGAGGTTGCTGGCGTCTGGTGGTTTCGCGGGTGTGCTCCGGTTGGGGGCTGGGGGGGGGCGCGGTCTCGTCAAAGTTCTTTGTGGTTCATTATTTGTTGTGGGTGGGTTGTGGTGTGTTGTTGTGTGGTGTGTGTGGTGTGCGGTTGTGTGTTGTGTGTGTGTGGTGTGTTGTGTGTGTGTTGTGTGTGTGATGTGTGTGGTGTGTGTTGTAGGTGTGGGTGTGGATGGGTGCTGTCGGGGTTGTTTCTTTTTGGATTGCTTAGGGTGCCTTTGTTAGGATAGGTATGGGTATGTTTTGGGTTTTTGGTAATTTTTGTTTGCTTTTTTTACTCAATGTTCGTGTGCGGGCCGCTTGTCGTTGTGTGCTTTTTATTGACATTGTTCAACGTGTTGATGGGTTGGTGTCGGATGAGGGATTTGAGCTAAATTTTATTTTTCTCTTGTTCTATTTTTCCTGTATTTAATTTCGGGTTTTCGTTCTTTTTTGCTTTTGTCTTTTTATTGTTCATTTTGATCTTATTTTTTTTTATTGTTTGATTATTGTTATCTAAAAATGGCTTTATTTTTTTTTTTTTTTTTTTTTTTTTCTATTATGTTTCCTCTACTTCTTTCTTTGGCATTTGAATCATATTTATTTGGATTCATGATGATTGTATGACGTGCCATAAGCTACATACATCGTCAAAACAATGTGACTTAACCTTCGAAGTCAGGCGCTTTATAGTTAATTAATGCACTTAATGTTGTTGACATGAAAGAATAATATTTTTCATTTTGGCAAAGTGGATTTTTAGCTGCATCTCGTTCGCATTTAAGGGCATGGACTCACATGCTTTGAAACAGATATTTTCCAGTATAAATTTCAATAAATGAATAATTACATTGCAAGAAGCCCTGCTTTCTTTTTTTTGAGATGGTTATTAGGTTTTAGTGGGAAACGAGACCCGGTTGTTTTGTTATCACTGTTGTTAATTGGAAGACATTAGGATTAGAACTTCTATCTAATGCGAAAACCTGGATAGAAATTCTCTAGGGGCATCACTAATTTGGAAATTTTAACGGAGGTCCATTTTTCAGAGATTGTAAAATTAACACAATAATAACACAAAGGAGCGGCAGAACTTACAAGTAGGAATTCTAGAGCAGAGTAACAATTCATGATTGCACCCAACAACTTTGTTTTTATCGGTGAATGAAATTATACCATGGTGAAAGGAGTAAGAATATTTTTACAACTAAAAAAGCATTTTCTAAAAAGAATTTAAATATTCTATAGGACGATATGTTAGGTTATTTTGGTAATTATTCCTGATTTTAATTTAGTTGTAATAAAATATTATAGCTCAATTCGGAATAAAACCGGCGCTACTTGATATATTTAACGCTATAATATAATTATTATGTATAGAAGAAATGAATGAATTTTTTAATTCAAGAAGGTGTAAATGTTGTTAATGAATGAAGCGAGCGAAGAAAACGAATCATATTTTCTGCTAATAGCTAATATTACGCGCATAGCACCTAATCTTGTATTATTTTTCAGATAATGTGATCAAGTGACGATTACCAATCCAAAATATTAAAGAGAATGAAGAAGTGGGTACGAACAAGTAGATCGGCACGTTTTAGTGCTATTTTGGCCATGAATATTTAGCACTTGAAGGCGAATATATATGGTATAATTTTTGAAGAAGGACTTTCGTAAAATATATTTATACATTAGTTCCTTTAAGTTACTTTATGCAAATGGTAATAGCATAAAATTATTTTCTCTTCGCGTTCTGGTCTAATCTTGTATGGATTATTTAAGCAATTAGTCTATATATTACTTCTAAATATTATCGCCATAAATGAGACGATTCAACGAAATAATTAATTGAAATTGAAACATTTATTATATTTTTTTATTAGCTGCCTATGCGCAGCGATTTATGTAAGTTCCCAGACGTACCTACACACGAACTAACTTGACACTATACTCTTATATGTAGGGAAAGCTAAACATTGTTGGTATTTTTTTTATGTCGACATCCATTGTTCTCAACGTTCGCAGCTGTTGAATATACAGTCCCATTCCTACATTTTAACATGATGATTACAAATGATTTAATTAAGCGTTTTAATAAACTATTTGAGCAAGATGATTTCGAACATTCATTCGGTTCTTATTAGCGATTGCGTGGTTTTCTTGAGAATTATGTCGAAATTTCAGTTGCAAAATTCTCTGTGCTACTTCGTTAGATAAAAAAGTACGCACTTTTTATCCAGTGCTCTATATGTGATAACTACAGTGTTCTGTATTATGATATTTGTTCCTATCGCATTATTTAACCGTATTATATGCGGCGAGCATCTGCACACTCTCTATGTCACAGGATGTACAATCCTCTCAGGTTGGCCGTAATTCTATTTTGCTATAGTTGAGCCCGTATTTTTGAAAATAGACGTATTAATATCCACCATTCATTTTTTTTGTGGATTTCTTACTTTTTTTATAATTTATACTCTTGTATCTATTTTGAAAAGTGGCTGATCATGGACATGTTGATCTTTTGTCTCGAGGAGACTGATAAAATGAATTATAAAAAGTAATATCTGCATGAAAAATACTATTTTTATCGCTGAAACATGTTTCCTAACCATAAATTCCTTATTTGTTTTATCTTGTTATATATACTCCGTTTTCTAACAAATGGATGTTATTATCTATTCTGTTAGTTACTACTCACAGAATGTACCTTTTTGGTGGGCGTTGGTTTCCATATAACTGCTTATATCGGTTAATGTCTTTTCCTATCTTTCTTAATGTTAATTTATACAATATTAACTTAATTTATAATATTCTTTTTTATGATGTTCAATTACGCATTACATTTCCGGAGAGATACTTCTTATAAATTTTACCATGACGCTGGGTTATGGATTCATTCACTATGATTACACTTTATATGCGGATATCAGTTCATACTCCTACGACGTCATGGGCTTCCATCCGATATATATGTGCTATGGGACACTCTCTCAGTGAAGTTCCTGGTATTACCAATACGCTAGGTAATTATGTAGTTTTCTATTTAGTAGAACAAAAATAAGGGTCACGCGCACTTCTTGGAGGGATATATATTCTTTTAATGTGTTGAAACAACCTAAGAATGACTTCAATTTAAATTTCGGAGCACAGGATTCGTTTTCTATACTTTCTTTACTAAAAACTTAGTCCCTGTTATTATATTATTATTCACTCAACCTGATCTAATACGAAACACTATACAGATATTGTTATTGATATAGGACATTATTTTTTATTTGAAAAATGTAAAAAGAGTATAGTTATTCATTTTATTTATTTCTTGAATTAATCTATTTTTAATTATTATGAATTAATTATATTTGGTGTTGAGAAAAATCAGCTATTATTACTTACTTATTTTATTTAATAATACACTTATGTTATTTATTTTCAAAAGAGTTTACTTTTTAGTCACGCAAGTTACATATTTCATTTGGACCGATAGGAAAATTGCCGATCTTTGTTGAAATTTTTTTTATTTGAATTTCGCATTTATTATATATATATATGTTAACATTTTTATTTTATTGTATTTATTATGGATTGAATTTATGATTGTATCCTTTCTTAAATCCATAATGATTTGTCGGAAAAATATTATTAATATAGATGTATTTTTATTAGTGTGTATAATGGAGTGTTGGAATAAATTATATATTAATTTTTGAGTTTTATATATATAAGGTCTATCTTACTACATTTAAGTTGCATTATTATTATTTTATTATTCTGCTTATTATTTAATTTTCTCTAATTTATATTTATGATAAATATAATTAGGTTAATGTAATTCTAAGTAAACGGTTATTATATTCAGTTATATTTAATGAAATTATGGATTTCTATTTGTGTATCTGAGCGACTGGGTGGAGATAGCCTATCTAGTTAATCTCTTATTCGACAATTTTTATATCCATTATTTGGATATTAATGAAATTCATTATTATTAATTAATTTTATTGATTATTGTCACTATTTTATTCTGATTTATTTATTTATTATAATTATATTATTTTATTTTTTTTTTGTTTTTTGAGTTGATTATTTATTTGTTGTAACGAAATTATGTTCAATATCTCTTTCAGTCAAATGTGAAGAATGGCCAATATTTTTTGATAAATTTGTCTGATTTAATTATCACAAGAATTGATAGGTTCTCTATTATTTTTAGCAGAGATTACGATTATTATCACTCGTATTCATCTATGGGGGGTTCGTAAAATACACGGGTTCACGGTCGTAGGGAGACAACTATATTACCTGGTAAATATTAGAATTACATAGATCATTTGAATGTGTAGGCTATTCTTATTAAGTTCTTAGTATTGAAGACCTTGGGTCATTTAAAATGTATTTGTTCCAGCCTTTAACAATATTTTGATGTCGCGTTGACGTTTAGGACGGTGGATTTTATCATTATAGTAGGGCTAGTCTAGTCCGTCTACGGCTCAAACTCGGTCACTCGATACAATATTATTAGAGCGGGTTAAGAAAAAACCTAAGCATTGGATATATATATATATTATTGTGCACTAAATTTTCTATCGATCCCTACCAAACAGCAGATAACTTACTACTCATTTGTCTGTATTTTGTATGTGTGTGTGAGGTAAAGGTATAAATATTCTTTCTTCCTTATCTTCTTCTTCATCATAGTGATGCCGACAGAAATTTTAATAAAAGTCGATATAGGTTAATCATTTGTATATGTAATCGACGGTATAATAATTTTTATTTATTACTTGTAAAATTACAAAGTATAATTGCTTCAACTATTTGTTGACATTAACAGTCACTTAGTATATATTATAGGTTATTTTTGAAACAAGTGTATATTAGAGTGTATTTATTGTCATTAACTCATCATTTATGCCTTCATTTTAAGCAGTTCCGCGAAGAACGTGATATGTATTAAATATTATATTTTTCTCATGAAGAAGAAAAGTAAATTTATGCATTTCAAGAACGGGGGCATTTGAAAATTTTGAATGAGAGATAAATACTTCGTATTTTTCAATTAAATAATTTAAAGATATTTATTTGTAAGATTATAATTATAATTTATTATTATTTGATTTGGTTTTTTTCACGCTTTAAACATGATTAAAACCCTTATTAATCGTATTATTGCATGAATAATCATCTCGTTATTATGTATTTACTTGTTTATTTTATTTTAAATAATTTCTTTCTTTTTAAAATTGCGCAGATTTTCGAGTTCGATTTGTAAGTTACGTTCATCTTATCTTCGTGTTGCGTATTGCTATTACACGATATTGTAATGTGATTAGATCTGTAACTTAAGGGCAGGATGCCAAAAAAGATTTAGCGTCAGTGGCGTTAATAAACGAGCCGTTTTATACTTCCCTTCAGGCCGGTAAATTTCACACTTAATTCAATAAGAAGGAATTGAAATTGCTCAATGGAGAACGCGTCCACGCCATTATTGTGATGCAGTCTCTAATCCTTACTCTCACTGCGTCGGTCGTATTTTACGTGATTTGATACCATACGTGTGATATTTGGAGTTCTTTTTTGGTTTATATGTGAAACTTCTTAGATTATGTGATTGGCGGTTGATGTTGTTGTGTGGTCTCAGATTTATAGTCGTTGAGTCACATTTTCGGTGATATCCCGAAAAGTTATCACGGTTCTGTTAAAAGGTAAGTTTTGGTTATTGAGCGTCTCTCTTATTTGATTTTTGATTCGTGCGTTGAAATCGCAATTGGCCGAGCGGGCGCGGAATAACATTTGCTACAATAAGTTTTGTTGTTGCGTGACGCTACATGGTTTATACAACTTGACTCAGGTCAAAAGAGGTGGGCTATTGGACCAGCAATCTAGTGCAAAGGTTTATACTTGATTTTGCACTTTCGTGCATGTTTCCTGGTTTATTAGTAGCTTGATATAATTTAGTTGCATAACTTTTGTCTTATCTCCTTCCGTCGTAGATTTAATCCGTTTCGTAAGTGCTCAAGTTAAATTTAATTTAAGTTTCGATACTGGGGTTTTATCTCGAATAAACGATATTTACTTCGATCGATTAGTTTGGAAGCGTTGACAGGCGCCATTGTTCCTTCTCTTCTAGAAAGATTATGGCTGGCTCGTAATTTTAACCATCATCAAACTTACTTTTGCACTAATTGTCGGATCGTCGACTTCAAATACGTTAACGTAAGTATTCATACAAAAGGCGCGGTAATGCCGGGATTGTAGCTATTAGTTTCGGCTATCTCCTCGATGGGATCGACGGTAAGTTTTTGTGAATTAGATTATGCATGTTCGAATTGACGATTTTGTGTATCGTGTTCATATTAATCAAGCTTAGGTGTCTTATTTCCAGATGGTAATGGAAGAGAGCACGTATAATCCATCATTGTTTATTTGAAGTAGTGGATATGTATGAGGTGGGTGTTAAATATTTATACTCTTGTTATATTTTCTTTTGGGTTGAAGGGTCTGCGGTTCTGATGTCGCCATTCGGGTACTTGTTAACATAGTTTTATTTTACTATTTATTATTATTTATTATGTTTTATCCAAAGTTATTAAATTTTGGATCATGTTTCACTATGAGTAGACTGCTCTTGGTACGAGGCTCGATTGAAACTGCTCCAACTTATAGAGATTACGGTTTTTCCAGTATCGAGTTCGATGAATTGCGCTTTAACTTTTTGTATGCTTCCAGCTTGAATGGCTTTGTTTGTGCGATTTATGGATTTAATTGGCTGAGAGATTATTGTTCGGCTCTTCAAATATATCCGAAAAAGTATAGCATATTCCAATTGTGCAAACGACTACTTATTGATTCCGGATCACTTATAAATTGAAGTTTTAGGATGGTGTATGTCGTATAAAAATTAAGTCAGTATATTATTCGGTCTTAATGCTGTTTATACTTATTGGTTCTTGTTGTTAGCACTTTGTTTTGACCTCTCATTTATTATTTTTTTTTTTTCGTTCTGTTGTTATTGTCTGCCATGGAGGGGATTTGTTATGTCGTTAATACTCCAATATTATTTACCTAATCTTAATTTGATTTGTTAATTTCTTTCGAGTTAGTATAACGGGTAGTCTATTTGTCTCCCTGTCAGTATGGAATAATATGCATTTTTACGGTCTACTTTTTCAAAGTAGGAACGCTCTGTTCGTCACTATGTCGTCTAATAACAGCTTTCTTGGATATGGCATGGTTGGCCGCCTTGAGGGATTGTTATCTCGGTCGTTTTTTTGTTTAACTTACGCACTTTTATTGTATACTCTTTTTGGCTTATACTCGGTCCACGATTGCAGATAGGATTTATGTTATTTTTCTTATTGTTTATGATAGGGGGCTCGTTTGGCTAGTGTTTCATTGGTGGTAGTGGTATTTTTATTCGACCATAAATTGAACCCTGCTCAGGTACGTACAGCTTCTTTTACGCTTGGTTTACGCCCGTTTTGTGATTTTTTACGCTTGTATTACGCCCGTTTTTGTGCTTTTCATCGCTAAGCATTTTGTAATATTTCATGGTAAATCTTAAAATTAGGGTTTTTCTGGCCGGGTTTTTATTATTTTTCTGTTTTCTTTGTATGTGTCATTCTTTTTTAATTTTTATTTTATGCTCTTACATTTTTTTAGATCGGATTTAATTTTTTTTATAGGTTTGGTTTCTTCTGATATCATATTTGGAGTATGCTTTTTATGCCTCTTAGTAAAATTACTGCAGTCTGTTTCTGAAGCTCTGGCGAATGTTAGTTAGTTATTATTTTATATTATTAGGTGACGCTGTTATAATATTTATTATTATATTATTAACTACACACGGCGAATAACGAAAGTCTCTCGAGTTATATGATTTAGTGCCGGGATGGTTAATGGGGCATCTTCCGAACGTTCTTGAATCGTTTCTTCGAAGCGTACCGGATTATTGGTTTAGGATGTTATTGTCCTAGATTTCCCGTCGCCGCGAGCGATTCGTAAATTTATTTTTGCTCTGAATTATACTATTTCTGCAGTGCACTGATTATTGTGTCTTTATATTGGTTTTGTTATTGCGATTTGTATTTTTATTTTTGTGTTTTAGGACATATTATTATTATTAAACTAGAAAAATCTATAGGGATATTTTTGCTACCCCTCTCGGCTGTGGTGGTTATTATTTTATTAGTGTTTTTCGCAATTTAGCAAGTTCGTAATAGATTAATTATGACATTTACTAAATTTATCGGGTTTGCCTTTTCTGCAAATTTATAGACTCATGAAGTTGCGGGGCTATCCGTATTTCTTTTATCGTTATATATATCCTATATTATTTAAATTGTTGCTATTTTAATTAAACAATAATTTAAAAAAAATTAGCTATGAGCTAATATCGATGATGCTTACTGTTGTAGAAAGATGTGGGTTATTTCATATCGGTTTTCCGAATTGAGATTAGGGGATAGTCGCCCGTCCCATGATCGCTAAAGTTGTATAAAATATATATTGCCGATTCAGTTATCGTGATTTACATTTTGCAGTATTTTCTGAGCTGTGCGCTTATTAGTTATTTTGATTGTAGAATTACTATTGTTGCGATGCACATATTAGTTTCACATTTTATGTTTCCGAATAAAATTGACGACATTCACTTATAATTTATGTGAAAATGCATTAAGCTTGCGTGAACGCATATTTCCAAAGTGGCCATTGACGGCGATTATTATTTATCGAATTATTATTATTACTTAGTTTGTTAAATTTGAATTTATTATTAATTTTATTATTATTATTAATTGTATTACGGATTGAGTATTATTATTAATTTTATTATTATTTAATTATGTATATTTTCGTAAATATAAAATTTATATATATATATTACGAAATATATTTAATTAAATAAATAAGCTGAAATTTTTTTTAATCTGCCCGAGTCGACAAAGTCTTGCTCTTGAAATTGGGCGCTGGTCATTCAGCCATAGTGGTTCTTGTGACGGTTAAGCAAAGCGGCTTTGGGCTAGATTCTTATGAATTAGTGTTCTTAGTCGGCACTAGATGCAATTTTAATTATTCCGATAAAATCTAAATCACAAATGTTTAATCTTTCTATTAGGCTTTCTCATATGGATTTAGTGTGCGGCTTGTGGTTGTTGATATTAATTGATGTTAGTAGTTATTGGAATTGTCCCTTAATTTAGTTGTATTTTTATATAAGTTCAGAAGGCGTGAGGTGTGGTTTTGGTTTAATTGAAGAAAGATATGAAAATTGAAATAACGTGCAAATTTGACTTATACGTTTAGAGATAAAAATTGACTTTTTCTGCATATTTTTTGTTGATCTTTATGTGCTCCAGTTGATTTCTAATTATTTTTATTTATATAATTAAGTATTATTACTAAGTAATTCTCTTATTATATATTATTATATTATTACAATCTAGTGGGGAAGGCTTATAAGTTATAATGACAATATTTAGTCATATTTAAAGAGGATTAACAAACTATTAATAAGATTGTTATACTCAAAAATGTTTGATTGATGATTGTTTGTTCGACAGTTCTTTAAGATTTTTCTCAGACGTTTAAGGATCATGGAATTACTGAAAGGTTTTATGAATAAAGAAAAAGCGTTTAATAAAATGAAATATATTGCCCTCTTAAGGGTTAGAATTTAGAGATAGAAGAAATGAGACTTTCACAAGAAATTATATTTAAGATATTTTTGTTGTCTTGTTTGAGATATTTTACACTTGCATTTAGACTGTTTGAAATGTGAATGAAAGTGTAAGGCTAGTGTGGTTGATGTGAATTGAAATGCAATTGAAAGAGTAAGGTTGGTGTGATTGCTATGAGTGTTGAAATGTGAATCAAAGAGTAAATCTGGTATGATTGATGTGTGTTGAAATGTAATGGAAAGATTGAGTTTGGTGTTATTAATTGTTAAGTATTGAAATTTTGATGTGATCAATGCGAGTATTGAAATGTGAGGGAGAGTGTTTTTTGCTTCTCTCATTTGACTATGGTATTAGCGGATTATTGGTTTGGGTAGTTAGCTCCGGCTTTGCTATTATTACTTTGTTTGTTCGTCTTCGGTAAACGCTTTGTGGTGCTTCCGCTTTGCTGTTTCAAGTAAAAGGTGTCCTCGGGGCGTTTTGTTGTTGGAAAATAGTTCGCACTTTGGGCGGTCGTTATGATTGTATAGACTATATTCGAATACGTAAGAGTATTTACCTGGTATAGCTTTCCGTGGCCTTTTCGATATTATTTTTGATATCTGCATCTTTTCCTACTACGGGGAGACCATGCTTCTCGGAATAATGGGATCCATTGCTGTTCCTGTGGTTGTTAAAAATAAGAAATAATTCAAATATTATTTAAACTTTACAGTAATTTTATTTTTTTAATTACTGCTTTTTAAGTTCTTCGGCTCCAACCTGCGAGAGGTATCGGCGCTGGTATCCTAACCAACTGCGGCGTTGCTTTGATAATTCGATTGCTTGTCGGTTTCATTAGTATATTGGAGAGGGCGAGGTGCTTGAAAGAAAACTCTGGTTTTTCCGTTGTGCGTAAATTTATTAATATTTAACAAATTGAAATATACTGAGCTGTAAAATTATAACATCAGTTGTGTGTATGTATATATTTATTATTTATATTATTATATATGTAATTTGTTGTGTGGTTATCATTAAACTTTCTTCGCGTTTTACATTTACGTTGGGGAGTTTTTAGGCACTTTTCAATTTAAGATATGGATTAGTGCGTATTAAGATGCACAAACATAAATTTAAAGATTAGCGGTTCAGATAAGTTTCCGCTTTATTGCAGACAAATTGACCCAGGCAAATTTGAGTTGTCTTAAATTCGGTATTATATATGCGCGGGTATTCACTTTGATTCCTCGTTCTTTGCTTTTTTGAAGAATATTTTTATGTTAAGATAATATTTATGCAATTTGCACTATTATTGATTATTAATGCGTTAATGTATTGTTAAAAATTATTAGTATAGACGTTGATATTATTATATTATTTGAACATATTTATTTTATTGGATTCAATTGATTTTATTGTTAAGATATTTGTTTTTGGGCCCTTTTGCATTTTTAAATATGCAATAGGTATAAAATTATTGCAATATATTAGACGTTAGCGCGCTTTATAACTAAGATTATGCTTGAACTGGAATTTATATAATTTAGAATATATTTTATCTAGAAATTTTGGAAGAGATGAATTTTTTTTTAGCTTTTTTAATATTATTCAAAAGAGCGGTTAAGCCGCGCGTTGCATATATAACTCGGGCGCAATTAAGCCGAGGATATTACTGTACATATTTCGCGATCAAGTTGGAGAGATTTATAGATGCATTAGCAATTATCAGTTCTTAATTAATTCGTATTGTAAGCTTGGCGGGTAAAGAATAAATTTGATATATTGCATATTAAATAGGGAGGATTGTTACTATAATTTTAATTTTGGCTAAAAATTACTTTAGTATCCGCAATTTTCAACGTAATGTGATACATTTATTATAATTATATACAATTATATTTTAAATAAAACTTTAATCGTGATTTTCCCTTTTCCTGTGGTATCCGACGCGATGCGGGAAAATACTACGCAAGAGAAATTCTAGTCTTATATACTTCGTTATTTTTCGAGCATTGTTAAGCGCGTGTAATCGGGAGTATGACGAAATTCGCATAGCCATTTTACTGAAAATAAAAGTAATGGCTTAAAACTGTATGTAACATGATAACTCATTCATGGACATAAATTAATTAATATTTCGTTGTATTGTATCGTATGTTATTAATAAAAGGGTTTTTTTGAAATAACGAAGTGTACATTAAATTTCCATTATATCTTATTAAAATAATTATTTTTAATTTTTTACAATTTCATTTTAATATCATTTTATTAAATAAAATTCTCAAACCCACCAGAGCAAACACTCCAAAATTCTCAAAAGCGGATTTAAATACAAACAAAAGCAATAATGATTTTTGTTTTGAGATCGCACGCACCGAATTCTTAGTTTTATATAAAAAAAAAATGCGCCTTTAAAAAATTTAAGGCAACATAAGCTAAGTATCCTCAAAATCTCTGCTCCATTTTTTTTTTATTTCGTTATAGCTTATACGAGCGAGAACGTTATATCATCTAAAGATCAACGTTTTTTTCACTTTGAGTGTCGAGCATATTCTGCGCGTTCATCCATGGATATCTACATTTGGCGCGCTTCTTTGGCACGCTAGTAATATGGAAATCTATTGCAGTTAATTCAACGTAGCAGTAGCAGTTTTCGCGCAAATACGTGGTAAACTAGAAAGAATAAGCCTTGAACGCGAAAATGGGTGTTCAGGGCAACGCCTCATATACCGCCGGAAATACTAGCCTTCTCAATCGTTAGAATAAAGTACGGTGCATTCGAGGCATAAATCAGAAATAGAATTACGCGGACTTGATTAGACACTAACCTATTTTATCCCAGTTTATTTTTTAAGTCACGAGGGATACCTCTTTCCGCGGGAGTTTTTTTTCAGAAAATCAAAAATTCGGATTTTAAATTTAGGGTTTGAGACATTTTAAATTCTTTCAAGAGTGATAAGTACAAAAAAGAGAAAAAAATCAGGTGGCACCAGGTGAAATGTCGACATGGCGAATTGTTTGAGAAGGAGAAATCTATGGAAATATGCGAAAAATTTAGTCAAAATCAGTTCCGTTTTCTTTTGAATGGCAATGCTACGACAGTGGTTAATGCCACGGCATCATTCAGATAATTTTCTTGTTAGGTTTACTCTCCGGGACTATACATTATTTGGACCGTTAGTGACCTAATTTCTGTCTAAGACCGAAATTTGGAAGCACGCACAGCGTTTAGGCAGTGACGTCTATAAACATAATAGTTAAACGAAGAATTCTTAAATTAAAAACATGAAAATAATTGATGAAGGCGATAGATATTTAATTCTAGATATTTCAATCAGGGATGAAGAGGGGGCTATAAAAAATAAATCTTATCGGTTTCAGCTGATATAGCGATAACCGCAATCGTGCCTAAATCGACTCTTTAACAGGTTGATCAATATTTTTATGCTTGGACGTTCAATTCAAAACTTTATAAAAAACGGTGGTGACTAGGTGAGATTGTTGGTGAAAGGGTGAGGAATGAGAAATGGCTGCCATGAAAATAATATGTAGATAATAAATTATTACTGGATTATGTGTTAAGTACTCAATATATATTTTGAAGAATGTTTTTGGCTATTATATAAGTCTTTGTAAAAGCTGTTTGAGCGATATATTCGTAAATACCGGTATTTATATAATTGGTTGCCTTCGAGTACCGTAAGATTTGGCGGAGTCCGTTTTCAAACTATAATTATACTTTAACGTGAGGGCTAAATGATTTGTATTTTCAAGCATAAGCGAGAAGCTTTATAAGGGATTAGCATGACAATGCATAGAAGTATTGTTTTTCGGGCAAGCAGTGCTCGCGAACGAAAAAACTAAATTTGACCTCTTAAAAGTTATTATTTTTGATAAAGCATTTTTTGAGCATTCGATATATTCCTATGTTAATCTTTCCGCTCGATACGGGCGTCCATTTATTTGTGATAGTACTAATTATGTTTAATAAATTTCGTACTTAAAGCGGAAGAAAATGTGCTTTTGGAATAAAAACATTGCACCTATACAATGATCAAGATTTATTTTATGAATTCACTTTTTAATTGATGTTATTTTAAATTATGAAAATCTTTAATTAATAAGAAGTAAATAAAAAAATAAGACGAGCAAATTAAAGAAATAAAAGTATACAATGCCTGAGAGAATACGAGTTTTTTTGTGTTTTGAAATAGAAATTATTCGATACGAAGCCGAAAACTCAACTTCGTAATATTTCCTTCCTCTTCAATTAAATTTATTACATAAAAGAACAGTCTTCTAAATTCGATTTATAGGAAAAAAACCAGCGGAGAATTTTGTAGGGACTCTCAAATTCCGTATTTCATATTTCAATTCTGATGTTGGAAATGAAAAAGTTAAAAGGATGGAAGAAAAAGAAATTACGAATTCTCGGAATCAAGTCCAAATTGCTTCTTTAAATACGGCAGTAGTAATGCCTTTAAATATATTAGTACTTTTTTATTCTATATTTGCGGGTTACTCTTCGTAATAATTACTTTAGCAATTTTCTTCACTTGGCGAGTATTTGGAAAGTTGATTAAAATTTATGAAGATTAGGTTATATTGGATTTGGTATTAGTTTGGAGGTTTTGCAAAAAAGCCCGAGGCCCGAAAACGAATTCAGCCATATACGCTAATTGTTTAGGCTTAATTGCATGTAGCTATACGCTGCTTTTAGGGGTTGCCCATCTAATTGAATAGTATACATGTAAAACTTTTTGGTTTGGGATCAAATAAGTTCTGTCGAAATATAAATAAGATAATCACGTTTCATAGAAAAGCTATATCTTCTTAATAGTGAAGAATTCATAGTTTAGATATGAATTTTGGATATTTTTCAAAATGCAGGCTCGGCATAGTTTTACAGTAGAGAAATTAAATAACACACGCTCCCGCCACAAGAGGAGAAAAATATGTGGTGCGGTGTTTAAATCGGGCGGCGACCTAAAATTTAAAAATTTCGGAAACCTTTGTTGAACCGACGTCTATGATTAAGCAAGAAATATTTGATATGGCCGGCTCATTCGTTTCGTATTAATAAGAGAAATTTTCATTTCAAAAAGTCTAAACATTTTAAGTATCCTCTCCCTGCTATTGGCTATTACTTTAATATAGTATTCTTGTAGCAGGGGGGGGTTGTGTCGAGAGATTTAGTCAGGTAGGTGGAGTTGATAGGGTAGGCTTAGTTAGAGGGTAGGTTAGGTAGAGTAGTAGAGTAATAGAGTGTAGTAGAGCAGATGGGGTGAGGTATTAGGTAGTATGACTAGTCAGGTCATAGATACCATAATAGAAATATGTTGTTTGATAAAGATATTCGAAAAACACTGATATTAAGTAGTTGACCGATTCGTAAAGTTTACAGGTTTAATCGTTATATCAAAAAAGGAGAAAATATATTTGAAAAATAATAAACTTCGAGGCCAACTCTTTATAATTCCGTTGTTTAGCGAATCACAAAATTAAATGAGGGTACGAACTAGAATGTTTTAGTTATGCAGTTATTCAATAAATATGGCATTGGAGAGCCTTGGAGCTGCTTAAGTTATATATTTTTTATTATAGGCTCTTGTTTTTGTAATAGAATATATCGGTTTATGCGTAAAGAACTGTAAAGAGATTTGGCGTTACTCGCAACCATGAAATGTCCAAGAGCAATTTGAAAAAGCTTGTAAAAGTTGATTATTATTATTTTGAATAAGGTATGATACCCTGTGGGGGTCGTTTATAATAAATGGGAGAGTTTAAAAATATTATAATACCTGGATTATGAAGGGAAAGAATTTGCTTTTTAATTAAAAATACATTTAGATAAAAATAAAATTTACTATCTGGAAACGATTGCGCTCCAGATCCGGTATTGAAATGTTGCGTAGTTCATCACATCCCAATCTGCGCCACTCCAAATTGTTATATTGTAAATAAGACTATTAGGGCCATAGGATACACCATGAGATAATGCTGAAATACAGGTGTGAATAGAAGGTTGTAATTAAGGTTTGGCACCAAACACACCAGAAAAATTTATTTTTCAACAATGTATTCGCTTGCAATAGCCTTTTATCACAAAGGATTTTTCACCAAATTAAAAAAATTACCTATTATCTACCTTTTAAAACTTTGACTCCGATCTAAAGTATTAAATTAAATTTTGTATTGATAATAGTCCAGGTCTGAATATTGTTATTATTCGTCTCCGCTTTCATTTTTTCGACTGAAGATAGTGAGGTTATTATAATATTAATTAAGGCTGAAAGAACCGGCTATTTGGCAGAAATAATAAATTTGGGGCGGCTAACGTAAGAGAAACATTTATTAAAGTGGATCATATTGCCCTCATGTTAGCATGTTATTGATTAAATGGCAGCCACGAAGAGAAGTGTTTTTACGGAAGTATTAAGTAAGTTAAATCTAGCTTCTGTACTGTAACCAAAATACTTGTAAACGTATCGCATAAGCGAGAAAATACGAGGAAATTTATTGTTTTTTCTATATGCGGGGGTGGAAACGCCATACGTTCGATATCTAACGAGGGAAATTCTGAATATTTCGCTACGTGGAAGATTACGGCACTCTTTTCATTTAGTGAATTTAAATAACTAGATTAGAATGATTTGAGTCTTAGGATATATTTTTATATCTTATTTTATCACTTATTTACTAAATATAAATTATTTTTGGAAATATTAAGTACCTTTAAATCTTTTCTTTACCCTAAAATATTTATTCAAATTATATGAAATATGTTGTGATACGTTTTAATTATTTAGTAAATTATTAGATAATTATATATAAGGTATGCGCGATTTCGTTCTCGCTGACTCGACGGGCCTAACGAGTTCTAATAATATACTCCTGACCTTCGATCATACTTTATAGTGAAGGGTGCAGTTGCAATTCGGTTGACGCTATTTAAAATTTCAGTTATTAGGAACTGAAACCGTCTTCGCTGCGACTCGCTGCGGTAAATATCGAGCAGGTGCTATACGAAGAATGTTTCTCTTATGTATTTTAACAGCGTTACAATTACCGATTGATTTCGACTATTATAAAATACGAGAATACCAGCAATGATATTATATAATATTAAAGTCGAGTCTGGTAAGAGCATTTTTTAAATTTATTTTTGGCAGAATAGTTGACATTAAACGATATTGCGAGTCCGAATTGTGATTCATTATTTAGTCCAAGATCATAATAAAATTATAGGACATGAAAAGTTCGCGTAAGTAGGATGCTGCAGCCGGAAATATCGAAATTACGAGGCCTTTTAACGTTTAGTAACTATTCTTAATGTTTCATAGTGTAATCCGTTTAATCATGACCCAGTTGATACCTATATATCGATGACGCAATGAACATAAAGTTCGAAGAGAACGGGAGGCATTTTTATTTTAATTATTTTATGGTCAAGAGGTTCATGAAATTATTAGAAGTATATTAGCGAATTGATCTTCTGTGCAAATTTTAAGAGATAATAAAAAATATAACATTATATATCACAAAATGAAATAAAAATTATAGGGAACTGAATACTTCCCCGTAAGATCTAAGGCCGAATGCGACCGATGTGCTGTAAATAGTTTTTAAAATGACGGATTCAGTTATTTTTAGAATGAAATGACCTATTCAATTATTTTTAAAATGACAATTAAAATTAGGGACTGGAAACGCTGTCAATCGATTCTCCGCTGGCTCGATCTAAGCCTTACGAGTTCTTAATCCGTTAACACGGTTGACCTGAATAAGCGAAAATATGACATTTTTTTGGAAGGCATTTTTTTAAAAATTTACTTTTTGGCAAAGGTTGCTATCGCATTGTGAGTCGAAATTGGTAATTAATGTCGAGTTTTGTATTAAGAAGAAGAATTTAGTTACTCTTATCAAAAACGTTCCGAAGAATCCTGCGCCGAATCGAGCTGACCAAGGTCGGGAGCAGTGCTTTACGAGTTCTTATATGACTCTTACCGATGCGATATGACATACCAGACCGGATAAGCCTGAATAGTTTTTGATGCAATATATGTTAAAATTAGGATTAAAAGGCTAGATATAAGTTTTAGTTATCAATCGATAAGCTCTATTATTAGCTGGACCCATCGAGCGGAAGATATATACGCCTCTATTAGTATTAAAGATTATAGTAGAGTTGATTGATAAGTATCTATATCTTATTAGCCTCAGAGTTAACACAATACAACTGTATATATTATAATATTTATATAATATAATAATATATATACATAGCATTTAAATAGAATATTTAAGCAATTATTTTTTTTAATTTTAATTTTATTTTGGCATATTAAATAAAAATATTAGTTCATGTAGGGGGGGTGAGGGGAGATGGACTGAATCTGCGTATTAGTACTGAAATAGGGATCATTTACACGTTATCAATAAAATATTAGGAAAGCTGCAAATTTGAAATGTTGCGAAAGAATATCTCGCCGTAAAATGCGACGAGTCCTTAACTGAAGTTCGATTTTAAATTATTTGCGAAATCTGATTTTAACATATTTATAGAATAATTATAGATAGAATGACATGATATTTTCCGAAATGGCAATTAAATAATTAGGAACTGATGACATGGTGGGCTTAATTTCGATGCTCTCACCATAGTGCTTAGACAACTGCGACGTATAGGATACGCTTAGGAGTTCTTATTCTCGAGTACATCAGGAACACTCCGAGGTCCCTTATTTAACTTATAGTTACTTTTATTTCATATAGGCTATTTTATAAATTATCTAGTATGAGAGCATTTATTTTTAATTAAATTATATTTATATTTATTTGGAGACAAAAAGGTTCTATCGAGTTTGCGAAGTCGAATTAGTATTATTCGATGTATATTCGCGTAATAGCATATATAAATTTATTTAGTCGAGATATATTAAGGAAACTTAGTAGAAAACGTTTACCCGAAAGAATCTTCGACCGAACACTAAACTCTTCGACGAAGGCCTTAGCTAGTTTACTTAAATATCTTTATATAGAATTTATTCCCGATCGGATAGACAGTATAGGTTTTTAAGGTAGGTTTAGAAAATGAGCCGAGAGAGTATTTTTTTCTCTTTGAAAATTAAGGAAATTATCTTAATTAGAACAAATTAGAGGAAAAACGGGTATTTAGTAAACGCTCTATGCATACAGATCTTACTTAGAAAACTGAGCTGCGAACGGTGACTGCTTAGGAAGTTCTTATACCGGTTATAACGTCCAATACGTAAAATATTACCCGCATAAGTCGATCTCACGTAGCATTTTTTTTTATGTAATTTTTGGTGAGCTCATGTTTCAATTGGCGAGATCGAATTTGATCATATTATTTTATATTTTTTTTATTCTATTTTATATTTTACTATATCAAATATATAATAAGATTTTTAGGAACTGAATTACGTTCCTTGAAAGAATCTCGGTTCACGACGTAAATCGACCGAAGAAAGGTCCATTACTAGTTCTTATATAATTATTCCGATGGATAGTTTACCATATTTAGTGAATTGATAATTCCAATTTTATTATAGTATCGATCAACAGTATAAATTAGTTAGGTAACTTTGAATTGAAAAGAGTTAGATAGAGGAGAGTTTGAAGTTAATAATAATAAAATGAGCGTGTCTTGCAGCGTACCATCGAAAAAGTGAACTGTCCTTGTGAAATAAATTATCTAAATTATTAATATATCGAAAATTATGCATTTATTATCGATCTCGTAGCTGCATTGACTCTGAACTAGGGGCCTTGATGGAGTTTGCTATAATTAATATATATGTATTAGGCCGGTTATAACACATTATAAATCAGTATCACGTAATATAATATCTCGCGTATTATAGCATTTATAATAGTACGTCGTAGCATTTTTTTACAATTATTTTTGGGCCATAATGATTTTCATTATTTCGTTATTATTGCAGATTATACGAATTGATCATTTTACGGCGAATCCATAATATTTATAAATTTTAGGATACTCGGGATATTATACGTTACCGTAAAGATATGATTCGACCGATTCCGAGTCGATTTCGAATATAAGACCGCTAGTTCTACAACGCTGCTTCTTAAAAGTCAATTTATTAATTACTCGCACTGTATATTCAGATACAGACTATATTTATGTATGTTAATGACGGGCCCATATATTTACGTAATCAATATTAAAATTATTGGAACCTTAGTAAACGAGCTTACATCGATCTCGGGCTGGGCTCGACTCGGCCCTTTACGATGTTCTTAATATATTTATACCGGTGATTAATTTAATTTAGGTATATGATAACCTCTAATACGTAATATTCAACAATAAAGTCGATCTAGATCTGCATTATTTATTTAAAAAAGGTTAATTATATTTTCTGTATGCGAATTAAAATAAGGGTTTACTATTAGTAATACGATAATTGGCGAAAGTCAGTATGGTATTTAGATTTACCGATTAAATTAATTATATTTAGGTTTATTAATTTGAATTTTAACGTCCCAAAATGGTCATCGCTGAATTTGCGACCGGCTTTTAAACTCAACGAGTTAGTAAATCATTTATCTTAATACAGTTATTAATCGTTAATTTTTTGTAACTATAATTGTATTAAATTAATCTGTTGTACCATATTTATGTTTAACATTCATGGGGACCTATTAAATGGAACTACCTACAGAAGCATCTCTAAATTTGAAACTAACAGGGAGTAAAGCTATATATATATATTACCCAATTAATTTATTCTCGCTCGCGCATTTACTTTCGCATCATAGCAATTATGGTAGGTTATAAATTCGTAAAAAAAACTCTCAAATAAGATAATTCTCAGCATATCGGTACGCCCTTACACATGCACAAAAAAATTAATTTTCGGCGTGAGTAATGCCCAATCGCATTAAAACAAGAAAATATTAAAGCTCAGAAATCGCACATTTAAGGATCCAAATTTCTATGCACTTTGTCTAGTAAGTGAATTGAAAGCGCACATGAAGCGCTGCAACTCGACACTACAATGCAACAATAGATATTCACCAAAAAAAAATAAAAAATTAAAAAAATTTATTTAGCTACATAAATAAGCATGACTAAATGTTAATCAGTATATGTATATATATGATAAACTTTTTATAAAACAAGATACATCCCTCTATAAAATAAATATTAAAATTACATAACACAATTTTATAATTATATTTCCATTTTCAATTTACATATTTATAAATTATTCTACCAATTTAGTGTATATAAATTGTTCACTGAGCTCTGAAATATAGTTATTTTTATGATAAGAGATTACTTTAGCTAAATGACTCAGTCAAAGAATATTAAGGTTTATAAAATATATATTTAACCAAAATACTTTAGAAAATATAAAAAATATAATAAATAATATAAAATTATTTATAAAAACAAATATATTATAGCATTATTCAAAGTCATTAAGTAGTGAGGGGAAAATTTTGATCCGTTCGTGTAATGCTTCCATAAATTATTATTTATACTTTTATAGTAGTTGTAATTACACTGTATCAGTGCAAATTTACGGTAGATATGATATATATATGATATTTTATATTCCTGGTAAAAAAAATAATAGGTATTAGTTAGTAGGTGGATCCTCAAACATATTAAAAATAGTATAATAGTGAGATAATATCAATATATATTATTACCTCACTTATATAAAAATATAGTGATATACAGATTGTTCGCTCTTTTTAGATTCATGATACTTCTTCCAACTATGATTTATACTCAACATAGCATATAAGATAAAGAAAAACTAAATATAGCCATTCCCTGTTAATCCGATATACCCTATCCGATATTTAACTAATAAAAGCAAAAGTGTGTTTCGTCTTCATCCGTGAGTATCTGCGGCGTAGGCGAAATACGTAAAACCCAAGAAATTTTGTTGTTCCGGAAAAGTGGATGGAGGAAATTTAAATAATGAAGGCGATTTTCGGACGTGTTGCTTTTTTTTTTTTTGTCAAAAATACTCACCTCATAAATTTTAAGATAAGGAGGAAATGCTTATCCAGACGTAAATAATGGAAGCTCGCAATCAATTTTGTAAAGCGTTGCTATTTCTCTTCTTGCTTAGCTTGTGGAATTTAAGCACGTTCTCCCTGTCTAACTGAATCGTGTACCTGTAGCTGAAACAAGGGCAGGGAAAGGGCACGAAAGGTCATAAGGGAATAGCAGCTTTTAATGGAAATTAAATTCAATTATAGAGAATGAGCTTTAAATCTACGGGATGTTCTTCTAAAAATTTGTAACATTACGGTCCAAATCACCCAAGAACATAGAAAGTTGGATTCAAAAGTTTAATCTGTAATATAACCATTTGTTATTTTTTTTTATTTTCTGCTTATTCCAAAAACCAGTACATTACTTTAAAATTATCACTTTAAAACTTAATTACCTTAATCTTTACAAAAAACAAAAAAAAGATGAGTAAAGCCTAGCACAAATTCAAAGAAAGTGCGCAAGCGTCGTTTGTGAGAGAGCTATGGGTAAATCGGCCCCTAACGCTGACGGGCAATAACAGTGAGCAATTTCTTATAACGAGAAGCGTACACAAACCGCGACCACCAAATTGACGCCAAACGGTCTAAATAAAAGCAAATTAAATATTAAAAATTCACCTTTTCTAAATCGAGGCTTAGAACGACTTAACAAAATTATTTTACAATGTAGCGATGTAAAGAAAGATTAGTCGTATATATATGAAATGTTTATGTCCCAAGTAAAGTATTTGTGGGTTTGCTAATTTATTTATCGCAGTGCAATCCCACTAATACATTATTGGGGACTAATTTCTTTATTTTCTATCTCCTTAATTCATAAAATTGCGGGCCTATAGGGGTCCCTACATTGCAACAAGCCTTTTTTTATTTGTTCTGTATGAAGTTTTTATTTGAGGTCAGAAAAAGATGTACTTCTTCGAATTTATACTGGCTGGAGAGAATACTTCTAAACATTTTTGATAAACGGTGTTACTTCGTTTCTCGGATAACACTGTATTCTCCAAAAACATATAGCTATGATGTTCCGTAAACTGGCCGTGAATTTATTATTGCTCGGCTTCCTGCATTGGACCCCTTTTCAATCCAATGTTCTTCCTTTTCAAAGACCTGTTAAAATTACATCCCTTTAATATTACAAAAACTCTTCCACAATGCAAATTTCTTATCATTCACGTGTTTTAATGTATATACAACAATATACAATTGGCAGTTTCGTATTCAATTAAGAATTGAGTCTATCTACATGAAACTTTCAGAATCACAAGCATCGTCCTACAGAAGATAATGTGTCGACAATCTCTAACGAATGACTATGTAGGTCCAAACTTTCCAATAAGCTATAAGATAGCAAGAGCAATTTTGCTTAAACAATCTGGAATGCGATATTTCCTAACTTTCTCGAGAACTAATAACTCTACCATTCTCCAACCAGAAGAAATTTAGCGTCAGAGATCACTATGACCTCAATACCCTATACCTACATTCAATTGAAAAACTTCTCCATTCTTTGAAAATGCTTTCTACATATGAAGACTGTAAATTTGGAATGTTCTTTTTATATATAAAACACTTAATGAACCTACACTTAACACTCATAAGTCTTCCTTATGCTATGGCACTATCCTTTTTAATTTACTGCCTGAACTTTCGTGCAAAAACCGAAGCGACGATTTCTGTATGGATGTTTATCTTTTGATTGCATATAATTAATTAGCATACTAAGTGATGGAGCCCGACGATTTCGGATAAACAGAAAAATAAATAAACACTATGTGAGGTTTATATTGCCAAAAAATGATTCAAATCTATTGTGCTTGGAGCTTTATCGATTTGTCGAAGTATTTAATCTAGATTGTTGAAAGGTCTGATATTTATGATATGAAATATTCATTCGACTCAAAAAAATAATTAACGCGTGTAGTGCCCTATCAAGCCGTACAGGTGTTTTGTTCTGCACCTTTTTCGTAAAACGTGGGTTGCGGTATGTATATTCAGTCTATATCAGTCAGAGTAAATAGCATGAGTTTAAGAATTACGCGAAAATTCCTACTGATAGAATATTGTGGAAGCATTTTCTTAGCATTTTAGCGTGCTATAAGTTAATCTAAAAACGATACTCGAGTAAAGGAGCATATTCTACGTTTCGTAAAGCACAAATGCGCAAAATCGAAAAAACGCCCGTATATTGTAGAGCGGTACAGAAGATAACGTCTAGATAGATAACTTGGGAATAATTATTTCAGATTAAATTGCGGGGATAGTTATATATAGTATATATATTAGAAGGTATGTTATTAAATTTGCTCCCTAAATAAAGATGGTTAGCTATATTATAGAAGTAATAATAATAAATATAAATATTAAGTTTATACTACTATATTATATTATATATATATATATATATATATATATATATAATATATATATATATATATATATATATAGTATATTATATATATATATATATATATAGTAGTAGTATGCTAAGGTACATATATATATATAGGCCTAGTGAGGTAGTTTATAGTTAATACGTACGATAATATATAATAATATAGATAATATAAGTAAGTGTATATGAAATATAGTATAGGGGTATAGTATATATATATATTGATAAATATATTATAATATATATAGTATATATATATATATATTAAAAGCAAAATTAGAAAAAGAAGAAAAAATTTACGTAAACTTTTAACTTTATAGAAATTATATAGCTCGTTTCTTAAAGTCATCGAGTCATTGGAAGAAAATTTTTAAATTCTTTGTTTTGTAGTAGCAAGGGGCTGAAAACCCCCTTCTATCAAATCTTTCTTTTCGTGAAATGATGTTGATAAGTTCAAAACCTTTCAACTACCAACACCACTCTGCAGCAATGCGGCGACATGTACGTGAATATATATATATATATAATATATAATATATATATAATATATATTATATATTTATCATATTATATATATATATTATATATATTTATATATATATATATATATTATATATATACTATTATAATATAAGTTATTCTTTGTTTGGAATATGTCTGGAATATTGCTGAATGATACCTATTATATATAAGATGATATTAGTGAATAAATATATATATATTATTCGAGAGATCGAGATTATAAAAGACGCAAAAAATGTGTGGTATCGGTTAAGGGTATCGGCAAAATTTTACCTAATTAAGATTACGATACCATTGATACTAACTCTCTCTCAAATTGATTCCACATGATACGATACGAAATTACCGATACCTCAATTTAAATCGACCGTATACCACCGGGATACCGATACTGATTAACAACATGTATGGTATCAGGTGCAAATTCACTAGATGATTTTAAATTATAGTTTAATAAATTATTATTAATTATTATATATATATTATTATATATATATAATTATTAATATATATATATTAAATATCTATTAATATTATATATTTATTATTTATATTATATATCATATGATATATTAATTTTATAGTATATTATATTATATATAGTAATATCATTATATTTATAAATATTATATTAGTATATATATATTTATTATATATAATATTATATTTATTAATGTATTATAATTATATAATATATATATGAATATATATATATATAATGTAATTTATATATTAATTATATATATTATATAAATAGATATATGTATATATTGTATATTATATTATATATTGTATAAATATATTATATATCTTCCAATAATTATATTTAATAAACTAATTCCCCTATAATTCCTGCCAGTTGTCCTATTATTTATGCTCGAACGTTACTCCTTATGTAAAGTGGTGTTACTTGGAATTTACTGGTTTTTTTTCCTTTATTAAAGTCTCAAAACTCCCTCGCTGATGAACTTATGATATACATTCCAGAAAACTCTTTGTGATTACCCATACTACCAAATCCTAAATCAATCACCATCTCGCCTCCGTTACTGATCATCTTTTTCACCAGTTAATTCTTCAAATTCATGTATACCATGCAGATTTTTTACACAATGCTTTCAATTTTTACATTAATATCGTCGTTACACATTTATCTCCTTCTTACTTAATGATCCTTATCTACCAAATTGCCAATTTCCTTCTTGCACGAACCATCAAAACCCACACACATTCCAGTTATCACTTTCTTTAAATTAACTGGACAATAATATAACAGATTTTCGAATTGCGTGTGTCCGAACACCACACTCTAGGTCACCCAGTCATTTTGACTCTCTAGTTACGAAAGCCACCATCCCTATTCATTATTGCATGCAGATTTCCCTTATTTCTTATATATATATATGTAATAATATGATAATAATTATATAATAATGTAATAATAATATATATATAGTCATATAGTATAGTATATATATATATATATGATGAGTGAGAGTTTCATAAATTAAAAGTATATTTAACTATGGTAGGTATGAGTAGCAAGTAAATTATTATTTTACTATATATATATATATGTTATATATGTATATATTATAATATTATATAGTTATTGTGAAGAAATGCTATCTATACTCAGTATATATATATATATAATATATATATATACTATGTGATTTATAATATACAATTATATATATATAGAGTGTATATTATATATATTAGTTTGTTTTCTGTATATATTATATATATACTACTGTACATACTATTCTCATATATCCCGCGAATATTTTCAGATGGTAATATATTATATATATAATATAATTATAATATTATAGTATGATATGATATATAATTATAGTAATAAGAGATAATTTATATTTTAGGTATATATTAGGGGTGTACCCGAACTGATATAAAAAATACTATTACTTTATATATATATGAGAATAATATACTACGGTAAGTATATAATTATAAAAGGTGAAATAAATATGAAATAATTAGATTGTTAGCAAAGACCGGTATCGAGCAAGGTGGCAAAAATTGGCTAACCAACATTCAAAAAAAGTCGAAATCAAATGTTAAACGATCTAAAAAGTACCACGGAGGAAAAAATAAACGAAATATTCAGTGCTTTACGAGTGATAAGAAGGAACAGACACTAAGGATCCGTATAAATTGTAAAGAACACTAGTTCCGTTAGTAACGAATCGTCCTAATTCGATATTATATTATATATATATATATACGGAATATAATATTAAAGTATATAGATAGATAAGTAGATATATAGATATATATATATAATATATTATATATAATATAATATATTATGATATATAACGGAAATATATATATAATATATATATAGTGATAAATAGTAGTTGCTTTATATATTATAAGTTGCACAGATCGCGAAGAGTGTATTATTTAGAATCTTAACAAAGAACAAAGAAGTGCGGAAGGTAAAGGCTGGGGTAGCAAACGAAAGGTTAACATTAAGAGAACGACCTCGATGTTTTAAACGAGAGATCTCCATTTTTTTTTCGCCGAAATAATATGATCAAAGTATGATGTAATAATATTTGACCTAATAAATATATCAAAAAGATTAGATAAAATAATAACAAGTTTTAAGAATCATCGCTGTAATAAAATAAAGCCATTTTTCATTACAATTAAATAAAGTGACTTCGCTCAATATGAGTGAATTAAACGGAGATTGTTGTGTAGTTGGAAACAAGTGAAGAGTGCTGTAGAGTGTATATCTGTGTGTGTGGTGTGTAGTGTGTAGTGTGTGTGTGTGTGTGTGTGTGAATGTAGTACTATAAAATTGCGTATATTGCGACCATTGGCATTTCTATTGCCACATTTTCATTTTGCTACAGGGCAAGAATTTTAGCGTCCTTATGATAAAATAAGGACGAGACTGCTTTTTAAAATTATTTTAACATCGTAAGTATAAATATACTATTATTAATGTTATAAATATACTAAAATAGAATTATATGAATATTTTAATAATAAAATATAAGTATATATTTAATTAAGCCAGTCAGGACTATAGTATATATATATTTATATATATTATAGGTGATATATATAATATATATCAATATTATATATAGTATATATAATATTATAAGTGAGGAAAGGAGATGAGAGAGAGGAGAGAAATGAAGAGAGGAGCAGCTCGAGTGGAATAAAAAGTTACTTGCTATAGAAAGAATCGCCAGTCTGAAATATATTGATTACTTATATAGATATGTAAATTATATATAGTATTTTACTAGATTATGATATAGATATGAGTATATATGATAAAATATATATTTATTATGTGTGTTGTTTGCTTAAATATATAGGTAAATATATATAATATATAATAATATATATATAAATATATAATAAATATATATAATATAATATATATATAATATATAGTAAGATATATATAATATATATAGTATAATATATACAATTTCTAAGAAAGTGTTTTTCACAACGACAGGTACCAGCAGTATCAGGTACCGATCCACTAAAAAAAATTAACGGATCTACAGGACCAACTCTTCCCCTTCTTTAAAATCTGCAGCACACATTAGATATAATTATTAAAAGGAAAGTAATTACAATTAAGTATTTAATAATGAATTTCAAAACGATTAAACAATACCTAAGTCCTAAGCGTAAATCGGACAAAGAAATATGAAAGTAATTCGGAAAACGTAAATAGACTTGAATGGGATAAAGGTCACCTTGGGCGAGGGAGTTGACGCATGACGGAGGACTCCTCACTCCAACGCCGTAACCCCAAGTTTAACAACAATATATAATCTTCCTACATCTTTCTAGTTATATATATATATATATAATATATATACAATATCCTATAGTATATAATAAATATATATATATAATATATAATAATTATTATAAATATATAAATATATATATAGTGTGATATATATAAAATTTCTCCTTACTCTATATATAGGATTATATATGGTCTACTTAGTATATAATGTATAAGTAGTAGGTGGATAGGTATATATAGGTATAGAGATGATTATTATTGTAAGGCAATATTAATAATAGGGCAGGGCGACCGTGGGGGAATCGACCATGGAAGATCTCTCTCCGCCTATTAGATAGAGGTTCCTCGCGTGGTTCGACCAGCTGCAGAAGCCTAAACAGTCATTAATTTATCTCAACGAACCAAAATTATATCCCACCCCTCCCATGAGCTGCGCGAATATAGTATTAGCACTGTATAAATATATCATTATGTATTCCCATGAAGTTATTTATCTATTACAATAATATTAATATAATGAACCAGCATATGTTTGTGTATTCCTAATATATATATAAATTAATGATAATAATGTCATAATTACTAAAAAGACATATTAAACAATATTATATAAATTATTATACCAACATTCATAACATGAATAATCCTATTATTAGTAATAAGTAATAAAGGAATATAATATAATATAATATATAATATATATATATATATAGTAAGTAATAGCCTTTATATATAGTTATATAGTATATATATATTCTGGAACGAAATAAGTCCATTATGCCATAACCAAACAGAGGTTGTTAAGCCGAATATGTCCTATGTTAATATGAGTGCAATGTTTAATACGGCCCTTAGGAATCTCAACAATATAACTTATATCAGCCCAGAATACGCCGGACTAAAGACCACTAAGCGGCTAACCTATCCTGCCGCCCAGAGCGCCCCGCAAACAGTGCTATAGCATAGACTGTCCGCCGAATGTTAATTATATTATACGTATTGTACTTTATTTTTGAAAATATTATCTCATTCTCTCTCTCTCTACGCTCATCTTATCTATCCTTCACTACTATATCAATAAGCTCCACATATATTAGTATATAGTAATACTCTCATATATCTCCTCGCCTATATATCATTACCTCCCTCTTACTTCCTACCCTATCCTCTATACTCTTCTTATCTCTTCTCCCTTATATATAACTTCTCCTCTTCTCTCTTTATAATACCTCTACTTAACTCTTATATATATAAATGAAAATAACCACAATCTATATAATATTTAGATATTTATAATATAAATATATAATATATAATAATATATGATATATATATTAAAATCAGAATGGCAATCAGCTTTAAACTCAACAAAATCCGCACCTGTAGATGGCATTAAAATCAACAGCCGCAATCGCAGAATGCACAATTTGAGTAAATGCAGAACTGTATAACCGGCATCCACCCAATGCAGAATACGCTCTTCGTCAGCAATTCTCACTGTTGGATGTACAATCAGTCCTTCAAACACAAGGGATAGAATATAACCTATATGAGACTGTGATTATCCATATGCAAGTACAAGTATCCGACATACTAACCTATTAAATATCAGAGAAATACACAGGGTGTGTGGCGACGAAAAATCTGGATCGATGCTATAATTAATAGTAACACTGTGAGATGGGTATAGTGATTTCAAACTAGGGTTGGCTCACCGTCACAAGCATTGGGTGCCGTCGGTTGTGGTGCCGGTGAGTGCTTGGTGCGCTCATTTTGGAATGTTGGCGGTGCACAATTCCTATAAGTATCCATAGTACTGTTAGCGTTTTAATAATATTTGACGAGCATGCGGTGCCGCATGGAAAAAACATAGTTGCCGGGGTGAGCGGTTAACCGAATAAAATTACTAAATGTTGGTGCGGTAGAATTGCGGTGCATAGATGCTGGTGAGAACGTGCAGAAGGAAATTACGTGTGGCTCGGCCAATATTCTACCTATTGTTGCTCAATTTACAAAATAATTAAATGATAATAAGCTGAAAAACCTGTAAAAAAAAATTTAAACCATTTAAAATTTGTTTGCTTGAAGAACCAAGTCTGATTATTACATATAAATGTATATAAACTTCTAACCTTACCTTTAACAATCTAACACAACCTAACCTAATATCTAACGAACATAACCTATAATCACTCACACAACGTTAAACGTAACTCTTTAAGAGATACCATCCGTAACCTAAGAGCGAATGAGAGATGGAAGAC
>JABUQX010131276.1:47500-49303 GCA_015478945.1 Trachelipus rathkii | reverse complement strand
TAATGTTATTCCTTGCGGGTGGGATGATTCGCTTCAGAAGATAGAAGATGAGATGCGCAAACGCATGATGCATATACATGTATGCGCAAACGTCTGTGCATATACAATGGCTAAGTAGTATAAAATGACATGTGGTGACCATTCCTTAAAGAGGGCCCAAGGGGTTCAGGATACCTGTGAAACCTTCCAGAAGAGTACAAGAGCAACCTATATATATATATATGATACGGATACTTTCATGCGCGTATGGAAATTATAAGTATATATCAGTGGCGTGCATTCAGGGCATGCAAGTCATGCTGAGCATGACCAAAGAAATATAGAATTTTGCTAAATTCTTATTATATAAAAAAAATGCTTACAAACTAATAATAAAGAACAGGAAACAAAATTACGCCAAGTTATGGTGTTAAAATCTTAAATTCATTTTAAAATTCTTCAATATTCAACACTTATATTAAACTAATGCTAGCATGACAGTTTCTCATTGAGTAGCATTTAAAAATATCTCCCGCAGCGACCGCGTTTACGGGTGAATTTCCTATTATTAAAACAAGGCCGAACAAAAGCTGTACTCCAATAGCATGACACCCAGATTTTCCACTCGTATACTCAACGTATTTCAGCATCGTCCTCATATATATATATATATTATATATATATATATATAATATATATATATAATATAATATATATATATAATATATATTATATATAATATATTTATATAATATATAATATATATATATTATAATATAATAATAATAATAATAATAATAATAATAAATAATAATAATAATAATAATTAATAATAATAATAATAATAATAATAATAATAATAATAATAATTATAAACAAAGCTGATGTTAATATTTTATGCTTTGAAAATTACCTTAAGGCATGGAGAAAAGATAAAACCCTGCCAAACGTACAAAGTTATCATTCTCGTATCTAATAAATTATGGGACTACTATATATTGGTCTTACTCAAATTCATTTATAACTTTACAATTAAATCAGTTGGAATATTGGATAATTATTTTGAGGGAAAAAATAATAAATAAATAAAAAAATAGTGAAAAAAGGGGAAAATGTGATTTTGCTCACAGCGAAATTTTTATTTCAAAGTTAACGGCTGAAACGGCATTACTAAGCAGTGACTAAGACTTTAGTCTTCTTCAGAGCTTGGTGAATGGTGAGCTTAGTTACATTTTTTTTGGTGTCGAAATTTTTAAAAGTTTTACGAAATCCTTTCCTTAAGAAATTATAGTGTGCACTGTAAAAAACATAAGAGTAATGGATGCCGCAGAATGTGTTATTGAAGATCTTTTAAAAACAAGATTTAGTATGAGAAGTTATGAAGAAAAAAATTTAATTATTAAAAACGGAAGATTAACTCCATCATTACCAGACCTAAAAACCAAAGGAAAAAATTTTGAAAGACATTTTCAAGAATGTCATTATGAGAAAAAGAAATGGTTGACTGGGAGTTCAAAATTAAATAGGCTTTTTTGTTGGCCTTGTTTGATTTTTTCATCAGAAAAATCTGTTTGGAATGAGGGAGGATACACTGATTTAAATAATTTATACATCAGCATGCAAAAGCACGAAAGATCACAGCGACATATAAAGTCATATTTATTCCTCAAATCATTCGGTAATGTACGTGTGGATGTTATGTTGGATGAACAAAAAAGATTTGATGTCCAACAACACAATGAAAAGGTTGCTAGAAATAGAGAAATTCTTCGCAGGTTAATAGATGCGGTCATATTCTTAGGCTGTCAAGAATTATCTTTTAGG
>JABUQX010131276.1:0-17500 GCA_015478945.1 Trachelipus rathkii | reverse complement strand
AAATGTAATATTTGTTTTGAAAGATATTCTCCCAAACATCGATGAAAATTTTTCAATCATTTTGGTAGTTGCAACGGACCTATAATACCCAAATGGTCGACAGGTAGACATTTGTAAAAAAAAAAATCTGTTTATTTAGAGTTTCTTTAACGAATCCAACAAAACTTAACCTAACCTAACCTAACTAACCACAACCTGGCTTCGCTGGCTGGCAACCCAACACAACAACTTAACTTAACTTAACCTAACCTAACCTAACCTAACCTATCATAACACCTGCGGTGGGCTGTACAGGAAATTTTTTTATGCTATGTCTACCCTTTTTCTTGTCTACCATTTGGCATAGTCCCCGTTGCAACAAGCAGAACTTCGGCCCTGCCTGTTAGTGAAGAAATGAAAATGCTGCCTGTCAGAATCAACATAAAATAAAAAGACATAAAAGCAATTGCTATTCCTTTTCTTGATGACTTTTTTTAAACTAGTCAAAGAGCAAGTTCGTCAGCCATAGATCTTTACTTACCAATCTCAGTAAAGTTAAAATCTATTAAAATCTATTAAAATCTATTAAAAATTTACGAATTTTGCACATAAATTTGATCTTTACGACCACATTTAGATTGTTAAGGATTATAGTATCTATCTCAATCACAATTATGAAAGGCTCAAAACATACTTTCTCAGTTCTACAGAAGAGAAAAGAACAGAATTGGCACAATATAAAAGAGGGAAGTAAAAAATTATTTTGCTGTTAAAAGAGCAAGAAGAAGAAATATTTTTAAACATAAAATGATTTTTTGATCTTGAAATTGGTATTGATGATAGATCATTTTATTACCTTGTGTTCCAGTAGGATATATATATATATATATATATATATATATATATATATATATATATATATATATATATATATATATATATATATATATATTTATATATATATATATATATATATTTATATATACCTAATATTATTTCAATAATAATAATAATAATAATAATAATAATAATAATAATAATAATAATAATAATAATAATAATAATAATAATAATAATAATAATAATAATAATAATAATAATAATAATAAAAATAAAATAATAATAGTAATAATAGTATGATAATAACAACAATAAGTATAATAATAATAATAATAATAATAATAATAATAATAATAATAATAATAATAATAATAATAATATTAATAATAATAATAATAATAATAATAATAATAATAATAATAATAATAATAATAATAATAATAATAATAATAATAATAATAATAATAATAATAATAATAATAATAATAATAATAATAATGGTAGTAACTAGATTTTACGTAGGTTAAATCGCTGAGTTAGTTATTTATTAATATTTATTTAGATAATAAGTTTTTATTTTTTTAGCAAAAGATTTGGTAGAGTTTTCGGTTTTGATGTCTTGTGGCATCAAGTTTTAAAGTTTCGCTGCGTTATAGCTGACGCTTTGAGGTGCCTTTTTTAGTCTACAGAAGGGATGGTTTATGTAAGTATTATTTCATAGATTTATAATAATAATAATAATAATAATAATAATAATAATAATAATAATAATAATAATAATAATAATAATAATAATAATAATAATAAATAATAATAATAATAATAATAATAATAATAATAATAATAATAATAATAATAATAATAATAATAATAATAAAAGTTTTACTTTTAACTTCCAATTCTCTGAATAATTTCTTCTGATTGTCATTTAATTTTCTTAATACTAGTCTAGAAAATAGTTTGCAAAGAAAGTAAGAGGCATATTTAAATTTATTAGTTTCTGACCGGTTTCGTCCGTAAACGTCGGACATCTTCAGAGTTTCGATTCTAACATTTGAATGAATTATATAATAAAAGATTTAAAAAATTAAAATTAAAAATTAGATTTTAGATTTTAGTATTTCATATTATATTTAATTTAAGTGACAATACGTTGAACTTTATGTTAATGTCTGGTTTTAGATGTTTTTATGTAGTAAGCCTCAGCTTTCAGTTTTTGAGCTTCGCATGAGGAGTGTAAATTTTGAGATGACTGAGAGATTCAGTTACAGTTGTCTTGTTATGTTCAGTGAATAAATGTTCATTTATTTTGCTGGGGTTAAAGTGGTGCTAGTATGCCCTATCTGTTAATCTATTAGTCGTGTAACAAATATACGTCGACGAGCAGTCAGACTAGAAACATGTGAATGTATACGACATGGTGATTAACTGAAAGGGTATCCTTAGTAGAGAAGCAGGAAAAAAGTTTTCTTGTTTTGTGGTATAGTTTAACTGTGATTTTTGTGTTACTTGTAGATTTAATGTGGGTAACGCCCATTAAATCTAGTAACACAAATCTGGTCTTATACCTGGCACCGCAACTCTTCTACTAAGGATTACCCTCGGTTAATCGCCGTATTAACTATTCACATGTTCCAGTATCTGGCTTTATACGCGTCGACGCCGGCCGCGACAATCGGTGAAACGGCAAGCGCGCAGCACCGCGGCAGTAGCGCTGCGAACATTCACTGGTACAACAGCACTGATCTCGGTCATTCAAAGTACACGCCACCATGCCTTCAAAACAGCGACGCCTAAGACATCTAAGACTCCAGACGATAGCGCAAGTTCAGCAGCTGTTGTCACAAATTAAATATGGCTGTGAAACGCTAAGTCTAAAATCTGGCCACAGGCGAGCACGGAAATCTTTGTATATGACTAAATAGGGGAATGGAAGCCCTCAGTTTCCCCTTACGGTTTAAACGTCGAGCAATTCGGAAATACACTTAGTCTTTGCAAGCTATTTTTTATGAGCTAAGAGAAAATCAAACCATTCGAGATGAAGTTAAAAGTAAAACTTATATTAAAACAAAAGCTGACATAGAATTTTTAAATAATAATAATAATATAATAATAATAATAATAATAATAATAATAATAATAATAATAATAATAATAATAATAATAATAATAATAATAATAATAATAATAATAATAATAATAATAATAATAATAATAATATTAATAATAATAATAATAATAATAATAATAATAATAATAATAATAATAATAACAATAATAATAATAATAATAATAATAATAATAATAATAATAATAATAATAATAATAATAATAATATTAATAATAATATTAATAATAATATTAATAATAATATTAATATTAATATTAATATTAATATTAATAATATATATAGAATATAGGAATATATATAGGAGAAAAGGGCTACTAGGGGGACGATTTAGTCCCTTGAGCCCAAATAATAATAATAATAATAATAATAATAATAATAATAATAATAATAATAATAATAATAATAATAATAATAATAATATTAATATTAATATTAATATTAATATTAATATTAATATTAATATTATTAATAATATTATTAATAATAATAATAATGATAATAATAATAATAATAATAATAATAATAATAATAATAATAATAATAATAATAATAATAATAATAATAATAATAATAATAATAATAATAATAATAATAATAGGTGTAAATAATAATAATAATAATAATAATAATAATAATTGCAATAATAATAATAATAATAATAATAATAATAATAATAATAATAATAATAATAATAATAATAATAATAATAATAATAATAATAATAATAATAATAATAATAATAAAGAAAAAAAAGGTTACAGGGTAGTAAATCGTAGGTTAGCATTGATCAAATATATTTTAAAATCATTCACATTAATCGACTTTCTTGGTGAAACTTTATATCCACCCTGTGTCCGTGATTTTCATCTTATTTTCAGACTTTAACAGATTTTCTAAAGTTTCTATGACGTCAGTTCAATTATATATATATATATATATATATAAATATATATATATATAGTATATATATATATATATATATATATATATATATATATATATATATATATATATATATATATATATATATATATATATATACTTACCAAAGTATATATGTGTATATTAATGATCTAAACCAATGGTTTTAGAAAGCTTTTTTTTGGGGGTATTACCCCAAAATATATTTCTTCGACTATGCAATTCCTTTGACTTGAAAATGAGGAAAAAAGCAAACTTTTAAAATCTTCTTCTTCTTCTTCTTCTTCTTCTTCTTCTTCTTCTTCTTCTTCTTCTTCTTCTTCTTCTTCTTCTTCTTCTTCTTCTTCAGCTCCCAGAAGTAGACTATACGTCTGTCAGGGCAATCTATACGTCTGTCAGGGTATCCAGAATCGAGTCTGGTTGTGGAGTTTCTCGAGCAAAGATTGTTTTACACCACTGGCTTGCTAGACCTGTCGTGGCAACCTTTCTCTTTAATAACGTGTTAATATTTTTATTCAAGTGTTTTTTATCAAATTCAGAATAGTTCATTGAATCTATATGTATAAAGAATACAATCCTACAAGTTGAAAAGAATGTATTATACTTTATAAATCAACTTTGAATAAAAAATACAAATTTAACTGAACAATCAAAGGAAAATATATCCCTAATCATAAAAATAGAAAGTAGTTATAAATATAAATATAAATATAAATATAAATATAAATATAAATATAAATATAAATATAAATATAAATATAAATATAAATATTAATCTTATTTAGGAACAAAATAGTCTCATTGAAAAATATATTCGCTTAGATTTTGGATAAATGATGTGGTTTCATATTTGATACAACATCAAAATTAGGGTTTTGATTTCAGAATAATTTAGATATTGTCTTCGTGGTTCGATGTAGTCTTCGTGGTTTAATATATTTCTGTATTTGTTTTAAAGTTCATGAAAATGTAAAATCCTTGTTCGCAAAAGTAGGTTGTTGCAGTATTGTTTTGCTTCTTCATATGCAGATTTGAAAAACTTTGCAGCTTTTGACATTTAAAAGATGTCAACCTTATTCTGAAATTCCAAAACTTGAAGAAGTGCTTCTATCAATCCTTCAGACTATTCTGGCATATCAGCAATTACATAGTTGATAAAATTCATAGTCACACTGATAGAATGTAAATCAAACTCAAAAAGTCAAGTAGAACAGCTTTTCAGAGTTCGGTAAGATGACTTCTTGCTGAATACCTGATGTCAACAAAAGAAATATCTTCACACTCTTCCAAAACCAACGCTGACTTTGGAAATGTAACTTGATATACTTTTTGACTCCAATATAGAAACTTAGATCCAAAGGCTGAAGTCTTTTCCTCCGTCCGAAATGCCATTGATATTTTTCCTATGCAACTATTTGTTCTATAAATTCACATACCAGAAGATGCCAGCTAAAAAAAAACAAAAAAACAAAACAAAAAAAAACAAAAAAAAAAAACGGGATATATAAAACCCATGGGGAGCTTGGTAAGTTACCTGCGAGGAGATGTTTTAAAACATCACAACATTTTCAATTTCAGCTTTGAGAACCCACACTCGATTCAAAATATTTCCATGTGAAAGTTTATTGCACTTTTGAGTGACAAAATAGATCTGAATATTCAACCCTTCCCAATCTCTTGTAATTCTATAATAGCTTCACATTTAGTACACGACCTTGATATTAGACAATACTGACATTCTTGATAATATATGTCAAGACAGCTTTCAGTACAGGTTTCAAATGTTTCACAACAAGTGCCGGATATTGGATTATATTTTGGGTTAACTTCACTTTTTGGATGTTTTCCTGTGACCAAAGCATAAAAGCTATTGTTAAAAGCACCCGGTCTATTTTTTGATGCCAACGTTTTCACCACTGGTTTACATCCAGAACTTTATATATATATATATATCAGTGATGGGCGAATCCGGCAACTTTTGGATTTGAATCCGAATCCGAATCCGTGTGTGTAGAAATGTTCGAATCCGAATCCGAATCCGAATCCAGCACCTTCGGATTCGAATCCGAATCCGAATCCGTGTGTGTGAAAATTCTCGAATCCGAATCCGAATCGAATCCATATAAAAGCTTGAATCGAATCGAATCGAATCAGTTCGAATCTTAATGATTTTTACAAAAATTAAATACAACCAACCATGGGCGTATACAGGGGGGGCCGAGGGGGCACTTGCCCCCCCTAAATCTTGGCGAAATAAAAAAATAAACCTTATATATTTTCCAGACGACGTTTTTAAGGGTTTATTATAAGAAAAACTGAAAAAGATACATCAATCGATAGATAATGAAGTGTAATTACTAATTATTAACGTATTGAAAACTTATATTTCTTCTAAAGAGTTATAATATTAGCTTGAAGTCAACTAGCTTTGTGTTTTCATACAGCTAGCTTCTTCTGACAGTATTCTCTGCTAGAACTCTCAGTATGTCGATAGCATTTGGTGGCTGCCAAAGCTGATAAATCAGTCACGGAAGGCATACCCGTTGATATTCATCTGCAGACTGCACATCAAAAAACAATTGCAGAAAATAAAAAATATTTCGGCAATTTTGAAGACCACAATTTCCTGCGGAATCCATGACTGACCTTTAAGAGGTATAGGCCTGCATGAGGGAAATTCTGAAGACCTGATTAAATTGCGAATAGAAAGTGGTGATGTGGAATTGAAAGAACATATTCAAGGACAGAAGAATGCCGTTTGGACGTCTCCGATGATTCAAAATGAATTTAGCAATTTGTGTGGAATTATCGTAAAAAAAAAAAACATGATTATCGCGGATGCCAAAAAAATTTGGTGTCTATTCCATATAAGCCGATGAAACTGTGGATTTATCAGGCAATGAACAATTATCTATAGGATTAAGGTTTTTCGATCTTGAAAAATGACTGTTCGAGAAGAATTTCTGGGGTTTGAAGTTCTTGAAGGGATGGATGGTAAAACCATTGCCAAAGCGATTGATTTGTTTTTAGATAAGGTTTGAATCCGGGTCAATGCGTTTGTCAGGGGTATGACGGTTAGCAGCAATGGCAGGGAAAGAACATAGAATTCAAAAGAAACTGAGGAAAAAATATAAAAAAAAAATTATGATATTTTCACTGTGTAAGCCATGGGCTTAATTTGGTCATTAATGACCTAAACATTATTCCGGAAATTAAATACTATTGCCACAATAAAAGACAAACTTTTTCAGACTCCACCCTGAAAAGAAAATACATCCCGAACTTGCCTAAACTTTGTGAAACCCGTTGAACTCAAAAATATAATAGTATTGCTATTTTCCATACAAATATGATAAAAATCGTTGAAGGGTTAGAAATTGTCAAAGGAAGGCAACAATCAAACAAGAAAAACAGCTTTTCTATTATACTGTTCGGCAACAAGATCCAATTTCATTATTACCTTTTCCGTAATAGCCAAATATTTTGCTTTAGTTGAACCAGTGGCTAACATTATTCAAACAAAAAATACTGACCTTATGCAGTGCTCTGATCATGTCCAAAGAATTTTGAAAGTTGTCAAAGACCACTGCAAAACTGCTGATCAAATAATTCCTGATCTGCTCTTATCCGCCAAAGTTATTACTGCTGAGTTATTAGTAGAACTTGCACCACCTAGAAAAGTACAATCCCAACAACATAAAGCAAATTATCCTGCTGAAACATCTGCTGAATATTGGAAGCGTTCTGTACTTGTTCCTTATCTTGACTCACTTTCATCCTCTTTAGAGACTAGGTTTTCAGAAAAAAACGTGCCAGCATTTCATCTTTTTCATTTGCATCTGTTTCTTATGTTAAGCGTGAGAAAGCAAAACGCTTTTCAGAGTTTTATAATCTTGATATCAACAAAATTCATACCGGAACTGACATGGTATATCTTGTGGCTGTATAAAAAAGTGGAAAAACAAAAGTTGAAAGACTTGGAACTTACTGAAGTCATTAAAGAAGCCGACCCCTTTTTTTTCTCAAATCAAAAACGTGTCAATTAATTGCACAGGTGCTACCTTGTTCAACAGGTACATTTTGAAAGGTCTTTCAGCACTCTCTGAAGAGTAAAGACTTGGCTAAGAAACACAATAAACAAAGACAGGCTTAATGAACTATGTAGGATGAGTATTCATAGAATATTAGTAAATGAAAAAATGAACAAATTGAAAAAAAATGTAATTGCAAAATTCGCTGAAAATCCAAGGCGTCTAATGCTAGTTCAGATTTAATATTAGTTACCACTCAATACTCAGTACTTGCCAACTCCCATAAATATTACTTTGCGTATCTCAAATAGGTATTTTTTAATTTTTTAACTACAACTGCTGTAGACTTGTTATTTTATTTATTTTATAACCGAAATAACTTTTTATCAGTGTGAACAAGGACATAAATCACTCAACCTTTGTCAGCCCTAAGTTAAATCCTGCGTACACACACACACACATATATATATATATATATATATATATATATATATATATAATATATATATATATATAAATATATATATATATATATATATATATATATATATATATATATATATATATATATATATATATATATATATATCAGAGGTGGGCACTTCCGCTCTTTAGTCCGCTAGTCCGCTCCGAGCGGACTACCAGAATAGGTGCGGAGGTGCGGAGTCGTCAGGAAATTAGCGGACTTGCACGTGCGGATCAAAAATAGTTTCCGCTCTTTTGTTCCGCACCTTTTTAAAAAATGAAAATATAGTTTACTTATTAAGAATTCTTATTGGTTATAATAAAGATATATAATTTTTATTTTAAGTTTATAACTAATTATACTTTTAGTCTAAGACTTATTGTTTTTTAATAATTAAACTTCCAAAAAAAATCTCAACCTCCTTAAAGGTACCATATATAATAAATAACATTTAAATTGATTTTATAGACTGAATGGCTATTACCCTCATCTATAACTTTAATTAATTATATTATTACTATAATAACTAGGCAATATCTAAAACAATTCTGTGGAAAACCCAAATATATATATATATATATATATATATATATATATATATATATATATATATATATATATATATACTGTTATATGCTATATATATATATATATACATATATATATATATATATATACAACTCTAATATATATATATATATAGCTACCGAGCTGATACGTAGCATTAGCATCGACTCTGCAGGAGTCGAGGCTTTCATGGATTCTACTAAAGTCTTGGAAGAAATAGACCTTCTTATGGGTGGACAGGGTGGTCAAAATATTTCAGAAGGGAGGCAGAATGATTTAGGTGAGGACCATAAATTAGCAATGGACTGCTGGAAGTGAACTAACACCAGCACTCCTCTCACCAAGGACATCTTTCAATTTCAGCACTAGGCAGAATTTGTTGAACTTGTTCATAAAAAATAATATACACCTCTCCCTAGTTCTGCGGCTGTAGAGGGAAGAGAATATTTAGTATTGGTGGGAGGGAATATTTTGAAGGAGCAAAGAGGTCATGTAGTTTGCTTTAATTTTGAGCACCTAAATCTTTTGTTGAGTAATATGGATCTCTGTCCTTTGAAGATGACATTGAGGAGGAGTGGAAAATCTTGAGATTTTGTAAATATTCATTCAATTTTCATATAATATTATAAATAAATTTTTGTAAGGATATATACTATTTAGTATTTAATATTAAAATCTTTTTGTGAAGTCGCATTGGCAGGAGACGTGCGGAGGCGTGCGGACTTGCGATAGCGGAGGTTTGATGGTCTGAATAAGTGCGGAGGGCGCGCGGACTACGTTTTCTGCTCGAGTGCGGAGGTGCGCTGGCAGACTACCTAGATGAGGCGGGGTGCCCACTTCTGATATATATATATATATATGTATATATATATATATATATATATACTTTATATATATATATATATATATATATATATATATATATATATATATATATATATATATGCTATATATATATATATATCTGCTACTCACCATATATTTATATATATATATATATATAATAACAATATATATATATAACCAATAACCTTATATACATATATATATATAACTATATATATAATATATATATATATATATATATATATATATATATATAATATTAATAATATATATATATATATATATATATATATATTTATATATATATATATATATATACTGTATATTTACACTATACATGTATACAATATATTTATATAACAACAATAATATATATATATATATATATATATATAATATATATATATATATCTTTATATATATATCCCTCAAGCTTTACTCCCCCTAAATGAGAATCATAAATAAAATACAACCAACCAAAATATGATATATTTCTTTTCAAATATTTATGGGATATATAAATAAAATTGTTTTTCCATTTTTAAATTTTTTACTGCCTGAGATACATATTTATTTCCATGTTAAATAATTTCTATTAATATTATTAATATATATATATATATATATATATATATATATATATATATATATATATATATATATATATATATATATATATATATATAGATTGTTATATACTATATCTCTCTACCTCACTCTATACTATATATTTATATATATATATATATATATATATATATATATATATATATATAGGGTGATTCAAAATTATGGTAAAAATTTTTGGTAACTGATAAGAAATGCAAAAATAAAGGTAAAAGTTCCTATAAAGGTATGATGTAATGTGCTTAGTTTTCCGTCTGGTTGTCTGTATGTGTTTTTTACTAAATATTTTGTATCTACGAAACCAAGTAGGTAACAAACCCTATATTTGGGATGTGTACTGTTGTGTGTAGTGCTAATGAGGACAAAAAGAAGTATTAAAAATATAAAAATGGCGGCCGTTAAAAGTATTTGAGGCGACATTCCATGAAAGCGGATGACTTAGGTTAAAATGTTAAGGAACCAAAAAACACCTATTGTTGTACGCTGAATCAAATGGTATAACATTAAATAAATTATGACTATTAATAAGGGAGAATGTAAATTTTAGTAATTGGAAACATCTCATTTAAATAATAACAACTCTTCCACAAACAGCTACTCCTTCCATTAAACATTTCAGCGCATTGTTGACCAAAACAACCAACTACTGTATACAATAAATGCACTGTCTGTTTGTATTACGCATTACAATGTAACTCATTGACTGTGTGTGTCTCTTACGTGTTTCTTTCGTTATTGAATATAGATCGTAATTACCACGTGTATTCATACTCTGAACTAGCTGACATGCATCTAATGTATGGGATGGCACGCTGCAATAGTTCTGCAGCAAGACGTTTGTACCGAGAGAAATATCAAAACCGAATTTGTCCAAGCGCAAGGTTTTTTGCCACTATTCATCAACGCCTGTATGAAACAGAGTATTTGCAGTCCAAATAGCAAACTAATGCAGGCAGACCCCGATCTACTAGGACTGTTGATTTAGAAGAATTAGTTCTTAATGAAATTTCTGAGCATCCTGAAAAGAGCACGCGAGAATTGTCACTACAGTTTAATTCGAACCAATCTAGTATTTGAAGGTTACTACACGAGCAACAGTTACACCCGTACCACGTCCATCAGGTGCATACTCTTTTGCCATGTGGCTATGCTCCTCGTGTTGTTATTTGTCAATGGTTTTTGAACAAATGTAATGACCCAAACTTTTTAACGAAGGTTTTATTTACCGACGAACACATTTGGGCAGACGAGAATCCTCATGCCATTAAACAGAATCGTTCACAACATCAGTTTTCAATATTTGGGCAGGAATTTTACATGATCATGTACTTATGTTTGAGCTTCCCCCAGGCTTAATGGCATAATCTACTTAAACTTTTTAAACATGAGCTCCTTACCTTGTTTGATGATGTACCTCTTCAGTTGCGCCAAAACATGTGGCTACGCTTGATGGGGCTCCTGCACACTTTAGTGCTGAAGTTCGTGAACACCTGAATGAGACCTTTCCCAATCAATGGATAGGTCGAGGTGGCCCAGTTCCGTGGCCAGAAAGGTCACCAGACCTAAATCCTTTGGATTATTACCTTTGGGGACATTTAAAGACCTTAGTATACTCTTCTCCAATCGACACCGTTGAAGACCTACGATTAAGGATTATGAACGGAATTGAAACGATCAAACAGACTCCTGGAATATTTAAACGGGTCCGACAATGGAAGAGAAGACGCCTGGACGCGTGCATTGAGAACAACGGATGTCATTTTCAACATCATCTTTAGTCTTTTGATATCATTTGTAGGTGCTTTAGAAACAGTATGTTTATGCTGTACAAAATTAAACCTATCATACAATAATAATATTCCGAATGAGTTATTCGTTCCTCAAATACTTTTAACGTCCACCATTTTTAAATTTAGAGTTTGTAACTTACTTGGTTTCGTAGATACAAGATATTTAGTAAAAAACACATACAGACAGCCAGACGGAAAACTAAGCACATTACGTCATACCTTTGTAGGAACTTTTACCTTTATTTTTGCATTTCTTATCAGTTACCAAAAATTTTTACCATAATTATGAATCACCCTGATATATATATATATATATATATATATATATATATATATATATATATATATATATATATATATATATATATATATATATATATATATATATATATATATATATATATATATATATATATATATATATATATATATATATGTAACACATGTTTCTATATAATTTATATATATATATGTATATATATATATATGTATATGCTTAATAATATAACATAGCAACCAACAGCCAGCTACAAACTTCTTCTGTAATATATTATATATATATATGTATATATATGTATATATATATATAACAACAATAATATTTATATATATATATATATATAATAACCAATAATATATAATATATATAAATATAATATAAAATAAAAACAAACATATATAATATAATATATATAATATATATATATATATATATATATATATATATATATATATATATATATATATATATATATATATATAATATTATATATATTTATATTATATAATTATATATATATATATACTATATGCCATTGTGTATTATTCTATGCTATATATATATATATATATATATATATGCTGCTGCTGCTGCTGCTGCTATATATATATATTATTAAATAATTTCTATTAAGCTTTAACTGCTATAAAATTGAATTTTAATTCTTAAGCTTGCCTTTTAATAAATTTTTAAAAAGGTTAATTAAGTAAATATTGCAATTTATTAACTATTTCATAATTAACATAATAACATCCTATTAAAAAATTAAAATTAATTTTTTTTAACATCTCTATAAATTATTAGTTTTTCCAATGATTCAGGAGTAACTCTATTTCTCCGATGGCGTATAAATAGCCAATAATAGAAATATGCATCTTGATTGGCTCTTACAAGTTTTCGTTTTTTTTATTATTTTTAATGATTTTTTTGACATCCTTTAGAAACAAGAAATAGACTCGGATTCGAATCCGGATTCGGAATCGAGCTCCGAATCCGTATGTGTAAAAATGCTCGAATCCGAATCCGAATCCAGCACCTTGGATTCGAGATCCGAATCGAATCCGTGTGTGATGGAAGGTTCGAATCGAATCCGAATCCGAATCAGCACCTTATGGATTTGAATCGAAACGAATCCGGATTCGAGGAAGCTCGAATCCGGTTCGAAAATCCGAATCCGGATTCGGATTCGCCCATCACTATATATATGTAACATATATATATATATATATATATATCTTTCACTTATATATCTTAATATATCTATCATATGAATAATATATATTATCTCTATATATATTTATATATATATATATATGTATATATATATATAACTCAATATTATAATATATATATATATATAATATATATATATGTATAATATGTAAATAACATATATATAATAATATATATATATTGTATGTTTCTTCTTAACTCTATGTAATGTCTTCCAGAACAAACGGAAGATCTAGCTGTTTGATAATAATATATAATAATAATAATAATAACCAACTCTTATAACCAACCCAATAACCTTATACTATCGTTATATATATATACATATATGTATATATATATATATATATATATATATATATAACATATATATATATATATATATATATATTAAGCCCTACTCAGAATGTATTTTCAAAAACAGACGTCAAAAGGAAAAAGATTAGCAAAAAAGAGCACTGAAAAACAATGCTTTAAGAAGATATTGTTGAGTGTCAGAAGAAATGAAATTTGGAATCACTTTCAGGTCAAGAAAAAAGTAGGAGTTCTAAGATAGTTGGATAAGCTTGGTTGTTTGTCGGCCCTGAAGGAGGAGGAGGAGGGGAGGAGGAGGAGGAGGAGGAGGAGGCACGGATCATGATTGGATCGGCAATGTCAGAATAAAATCAGGAAAAATATAAGTGCCTGTAATGACCTCTGCTGAGATCATTGAAATGTTTCTGCAGTAAGAGATCATGTCAGTAATTTCAAAGTCAGAGAAAAAAGTTAAAATGATTTTTCTGAATTAAGAGATAAGTTCTTTAGAACAGTTTTGAGGTACAATAGAGCTCAGAGAAATAATTTTTTAATTACTATATTATAATGGATAGGGACTGAAATCTCTCTCTAAAAATGTTTCAAGTCGATTTTATAATAAAAAGAAGGGAATGCTTTTATGTTCTTTTAAAACTTGAGATAATGACTAAAAAATTAAATTTTGAAAGCATAAAAGATGAATTTAGAAAGTGGAAGCCATTATTAGTTTGGTTTGGTTGAGAAGATTAAGAGGAAGGAATGAAAAGAAGGAGTAGCCGATGAAGGAACTGATAAGAAAGATGAAAGGAAAAAAAGAAGTAAGAGAAGAAAGAATTAGCAAAATTGAAGCTAATTAAGATGAAAGAAAAACAAAGAAGAGAGGGAAAGAAAGACACAAAGAAAGAAAGGAAGAAAGCCGGAAGGAATTAAGAGAAGATAATGAAATTAAAAATGGAGGACTAGCCCTAATGGTCGACAGGGAAATTGGTCGAAACATCAAAAAAAATTCCTGCACATCCGGGCTCAGGCGTTAGGTTAGGTTATGTTAGGTTAAGTTAGGTCAGGTTAGGTTATGATAGGTCAAGCTAGGTTAGGTTAAGTTAGGTTAAGTTAAATTTTGTTGGATTCGTTTGAGAAAACCTACATAACCAGATTTTTAATACAAATGTCGACCATTTGGCCTGTCAACCGTTTGGCACTAGCTTCTAAAAATGATGAGAAGGTGAAGTGAGTCGGTTTTTTTTTACCATTACATTCCTCCATACAGTGGTACACTTGAAGTCGAAATAAACTAATCTTAACAGACTGAAGACGGAAAGATGGGGGAGCTCCCAAAAAAAATTCAAAATGGTAAGTTCATTTAGTTAGATTAAAAACGCCAATTTCGCTTGCAATTTTCAAAAAAAAAAAAAAAAAAAAAAAAAAAAAAAAAAAACTTATTTTAAATAATTTTAAACTGTTAATCAAACTTACTTCACTTTTCTTTTTAAAAACTGTGGAACAACTTATTTAAATGACAACCTTAGCTTAAATAGTCTTCTCATTAAACATTTTAGATATACAATCTTCATTTTATTTATATTATAATTATAATTAAAATAACCTTATTCTATAATTTCTACTAGCAAAACTTTGCACCAATGTAAAACTTGTTTTCGACAATAATGAAAACTAGTTCACTCTTCAAATGGTTTGATAAAATTTTTATGAACATCTCTATATATACTTACATGTTTTATGTACAGTCGTTTTATGATTTAAAACTAACGAATACCCTAGAGTAGACCGCATAGATATCAGGAGTCGGGGTCTCTCGCAATATTCTGGGAAACTATGGCTATGAAAACTCGGAATATTCTAACATTCTAGCCTCTAATTCATGTTGAAAGGCTTGTAGATATTCAGTTGACAGATTTAGATCAAATATCAAAATGCAAATTGATATCAACTTCTCCTAAAGGCGTATATATATATATATATATATATATATATATATATATATATATATATATATATATATATATATATATATATATATATATATATATATATATTAACTAAATATAATATATATATATGTATATATATATATATATATATATATATATATATATATATATATATATATATATGTATATATATCTTTATATATATATATATATATATATAACGCATAATATATATATATATACTTTAACTGTCCAATGTATACAGATATATATATCTAAGAGCCTAGAATAAGTAATTGAACGTTAAGCCATATGATATAATAATATTTTAATAATATATATAATTTTGTTTATATATATATGTCTAATGATATGTATGTGTCAACAAGATTTCTGTAAAACTCTCCCTTCCCATATTAACATATATATATGTATATATATATATTAAAGAAGATATAGCATATACTTTCTCACGAGTAATTTTGGAAATTATAAATTATAATTAAGAGCTTATAAAGAGAAATTATAAAGCTATAATTAGATCTAATTATATATATTCTGTAAAAGTAACAGCATATTCTCTTTATTTCGAGTTTCTTATAGTTAAGAGTTGATCTCAAAGTTAGGGGGGAGGGCCAAGAAGGGGTAGGACTGAAGTCTGTGAAAGTAATGGGCAGTAGGGATAGTCAGTAGAAGGGTTGGTCAAGCACCGGAATTTTGAGCACCGCACCGCACCGCACCGCACGGCACCTCTATGTTTCAATGGGTACCGCGCTACGCACCACGCACCGCACCTCTATATATTAAAAATTGTACAGCATCGATACATTGGATCTGTGTGGCACACCGCACCGCACCGCACCGCACCGCACCGCACCGCACCTCTATTATTAAAAATTGTACCGCAAAGGTACACTAGATCTGTGTGGCTCAACGCACCTTACCGCACCGCACCACGGACCGCACCTAGTGCGTTGGCCAACCCTAGTCAGTAGGTATTATAGATAATCCTTATTAAGATTTCTCGATGAAAGATTAATCACTAAAAACTTACAAATTAAAAAATAATTATATTCTATTAATTAAAATACATTAAATTATAATTTTATAATAAAAATTTAAATATTAAATATAGTTTTCACATTTTTTTTTCTTTCTTTCCAGAAATAATAATGGTGGACCCATTTGGGTTGTCCACTTGCTACGTGTTATCGGAGACCTGTGACAAGTGGTCATGGGTTGTCCGCTTACCACATATTATCGGGAGACCTGCGGCTTAGTGATCATGGATTGCCCTTGCTACATGTTTTCGGAGACCTGTGACAAGTGATTATGGGTTGTCCACTTGCCATGTTAATGGAGACCACCTGTGACAAGTGATCATGGGTTGTCCACTTGCTACATGTTATCGGAGACCTGTGACAAGTGATCATGGGTTGTCCACTTGCTACATGTTATCGGAGACCTGTGACAAGTGATTATGGGTTGTCCACTTACTACATGTTAACGGAGACCTGTGACAAGTGATCATGGGTTGTCACTTGCT
>JABUQX010131275.1:0-20000 GCA_015478945.1 Trachelipus rathkii | reverse complement strand
TTTCTCAACATTTCCATTATTTATTGTCTTCGGAGTTAGAAACTTTTGAGAAAAAAGTAACCTGAAATTTAGATGCTTTTTATATTTTTATATATTAGCGGTTAGGAATATTCTTTTGATAACATTGTCAGGTTTAGTTAGGATTTATTGCTATCTATTTTAATGTTTGAAGTTATAACTATTTGAGAAAGGTGATTAATTTATGTAACGTTGAAATATATATTTAAGAAAATCCAGTTTTGTTGTCATTCTCCTCCGTTGGTAGAAAAAGGGTTTATATGTAATAATAGAAAGAACAAGGAACAACTTCTATTTTAATATATATATATATATATATATATATATATATATATATTATATATATATATAATATATATATATATATATATATATATATATTATATAGTATATATATAATATATATTATATATATATATATATATATATAATATATATATATATTATATATATATTTATATATTATATTATATATATTTGAATGGCCCCACAAAAATTTATTTTTTAAAAACTTTTGTCTCACCGACAGATAATATAAGGGTTATTGAAAAAAATGATCAGTGCAAATTTGCAGCAAAATATAATAATATTTAGTAAAGGACACAAAATACCATTTATTTTACACATCATTGAGAAATATAAATTTATTAATGTATTTTTTTTTTTCAGAGCAAATAAGCTAAAAATAAATTAATAGGTGCATTTTGTGATCACTATATTAAATGCCATAACTTAAACTTATGATAGACCAAATAGAAATATCATATATCTAAAGCTAAAGTAGCAAACTTTCCCGAAGAGCCCTTGCAAACGGCTCATTTAAGAAATGCCCCAGCTAGCGCTCTAACCTTTCACGCTGTTTTAGCGGCGATACTCAAGTCTTTGATAGTGAACCACTGAAGATGAGCTTATTATCTCTATTATAGGCAGTGTGTGTCAGTTGCGGTTGCTTTCAGACCTTTTGGAATATAATCATGTAGTCAATTAAAACGAGAAAGTAAAACGAGTATGGCTTATGGAAAACAATTGATGAAATTAAGATTACAAAACTACCGTCCAAATGGTAATTTTAAGACGGCTTTCTTCCTAACACAGTTACAAGAAGAATGTAAAAGAAGCCTGTAACATGTGTATATTCAGTAGATATATGAAATATGGGCATAAATTAATAATACCAACTAAAGAGGAACAACCACTCGTAATAGCGAAGATGCCAGAAGAAATATGAACAATTTAGAACCCTCCAGAAAACAAAATCAAGACGAGATCAAACTCAAAAAGCAAAGGAAACTTCATTCAAAGATTCATTAAATGATTTGTTTGATATAGCTCATGCCAACGCACCGAAAATGATACACAATGAAGAAGATCGTACATTTCTACAGGCTCAAAAAAGAAAGGTAGACGAGGTTAAATAGGCAGAGTTGACAAGAAAACAGCAAAGAAAGAACACGAAAAGCGTAAAGGAATTGACCAAGAAACTCAACGAATTGAAGCAGAATTGCATAGAAAAGAGAATTTCCCAGTTTTTCAGCTTACAGGCAGCTCAAGCTAGCCAAACAGCGCAGAAGACAGCAGTGATGAAGTCAAGCCTGGTCCGTTTAATCCTCCAAAAACAAAGAAAAGTAAAAGTGATAAAATGACTACACCTGACTTGGGGGCAGCATTAGACAGAACGAAGATGAGTGACCGTAATGCAATAAGAGTAATATCAGCAACAGCCTCAAGCCTTGGAAAAAAATTGATGAGATAATCATAAGTAGAGCTACACTGAAAAGATAAAGGAAAAAAATTAAAAAAGAAATAGCTGACAGCATGAAACAATCATTCACTACAGATGCGCCTCTTGCAGTCCATTGAGATGGCAAATTAATGCCTGATTTAATTGGCACTGAAAATGTAGACAGATTGGCTGTGTTAGTGTCTGGTGGGGGCAAGTCTAAACTTTTGGGAATACCAAAACTAACGTCAGGTATAGGTCATCAAATAGCAGCAGCAGTTGTGGAATGTCTTGAAGATTGGATTTGACACCACTGCTTGTAACACTGTTCCTAAGAAAGGTGCATGTGTGTCAATAGAAACAAAACTAAGCAAAAGTTTTCTTTGGTTTGCTTGCAGGCATCATGTTAATGATATAATAGTGTCTGATGTATTTCAGAAGTGTTTTGGTGCTTCATCTGGACCAGAAATTAAACTATTCAAACGTTTTCGAAATTCATGGAAGACTATCAATATATGAAGCACACAGTGCAAGTCTTCCCTGGAAAAAAGCTGCGCTTATTTTTTCCCAAGAAGAGTTGAAATGTCATCATTCTCATGCAATTACAAAGAACTTTTACAACTAGCATTGACATATTTAGGAGGTGACACGGCAGCCATCAGCTTCAAGCAGCCCGGAGCAGTGCATCGAGCACGATGGATGGCAAAGGTGATTTATTCAATTAAAATTGTGCTCTTTAAGCTACAATTTAAAGTGACCAAGAAGGAGCAGTGAAGCGATTTGCATTATTTGCTGTGCAGTACTACATTACTAACCAGAGTGGGGCATGAGTGAGCCAGACGCCGAGTAAAAAACGCAGCCCCAGGTTTTTTATTTTTGATATTTTATGGTTCTTAAAACTTGAAAAAACGCACGCAATTTGCGCCATTGAGGTTTTTTCAAAAGAAATATTTCCTCCTAATTGCATGTAAAAATGGTGAAAGAAGCAAAAAGATGAAACAATTAGAAAAATTATACTGCTTTTAACGGTAGTGAAATGTTTATACAGGACTCATTTTACATTCATCTTGTTGAAAGAATATATGAAGCGCATCGGGAGGGAGTGAGCTATGGACACCTTATAGGACGAGCAAGGTTTCTCGTTCTCCAGAGAGCTACCAACGTAACTGCGAGCCTTTTTGGAATATTTTTTTTTTAGTAAATCACGGCCCTATAGTAGGTCATAGCACACAAAAAATAATAGTGTAATGTCTATTTGGTAACAAGTTTTGAGTAAAAGTTTGAGATTGGATATTGTTTGGATAGAAGGGGTGAGCGACCACCATTTGAGGGCGACTCGGACCATCTGTTTAAATTCGTCTTTTCCATATAAATTCAATTTATATTTAATTTTTACTTAAAAATGAAATTATTCTATCATATTAAAATTCGTAAATAAGCAATAAAAATGTCAAATAATAAATAAAATAAGGAATAAAAATAAGAGGTGGTCCGATCTTCACCCCTCTCCGCTCAAAAATATTGACACTTTTTGAATTCGTATTTTTCTCTTCTCAGTTTTTACTTAAAATTTTCATTTTTTTTAAAAACTTTTCACATCGCCAGAACTGTTGCACCTTTGCTATATAAATTTAAATGTCGTTAATACGTAATAAAAAATGTCAATAAATAATACAGAAAATACGAAAACAATGGTGGTCCGAGTCGAGCCCCTCCATCACAGAGTTTTTACAGCAGCGGGGTGAGATCAGAACCATCTAGTGCCCCAAGAATTTTGCACAATACTGTTTGGATCAAAATTATACTTTGCAGTTTAAAAGGAATAAATTTGCTACAAACTGACAAAAATAATTAAAAATCCATCCAAAATGTTTTCAATTTTTTATAACGAAAGTTAAAAAAACTCACATTTTTTCAAAAGTGAAATTCTATTGAACGACATTTTGTACCCTAATTCTACCATTTTTAAACAACTATGAAAACTTTCTATGAATTAAAGATGATCTAAATATAACCACTGTAGTACTACCAACGCGTGGCATAATTAAAATGTTCGAAAAAAAATTTTCTTCTATTATTATTTTTTATTTTATTTAGAGTGGACCGAATCACCCGTCTAAATAGGCGGACCTGGTCACCCCTGGTACTCAAAAAGCCAGGAGATCGATAGATGCCCTCCCGCCCGACTATATATTATATATATATATAATATAAATATTATATACTAATATATATAATATATATCATATATTATATATATATTTATATAATATTATAATTATTATCATACTATATATATATACTATTAATATATATATTCATAATATATATATATATATACTATACTATCCTATATATACTGAATATATATACATAATATATATATAACATATTACTTATATAAACAGATTAAATATATAATATATTATATACATAATATATACTATATAATATCATTAGTATATAATATTATAATATATATAATAGCTATATATCAATATATATAATATAATATATATATATATATTATATATATAATATAGTAATATATAAGAATTGATCACTGGCATGCCCCCTTGAGACATACACACCTCTAAAAAAGTCACTTTTGTTAATTTTAAAATATAATACATAAAATCGAGTGTTAACACAAAAACAGCTCAACAATTACACATATTTTATTTAACATAATCTAAAATTATATTAAATTCCACTAGCTTTCGCCGTCAAATAGTAACGGCCTCCTCAGGTGGAGATGTTGAACAGAAAGAAGCTCCTGCGTTAAGAAGATCTGAAGTACGAAACAATTTTTTTCAAGTTGGTTAGTTATTTTTTATAAAATTAATTTTTGTTTTTATCGATATTCTTGAAGAATTATGTCGCAGATAATAACAAGAGGAAAATGATAGAATCATATTGCATTGTAAATAGTAATAACTTTAATAAACATAGCAGGTGAATGAATATAGATGTAACACAAACCTTTAATGATGAAAAGTACAAATTTTTCAAGAAATAAAAATAAAAAAATTGATCAACACATCCCCACCAACTGAAAAATTGTTTCAATACTTCAACTCTCTTAACGCAGCAGCTTCTTTTTCCTTGTTCAACATCCCACCTCGAAGGAGGCCGTTACTATTGAGGCGAAAGCTAGTCGGAATTAAATATAATATTAGATTAGAGTAAATCGAATGTTAGATTTAATATCAGTCGTAATGAATTGTATTAATCAATTTTATGTATTAGTTTTAAAGGTTTTACATAATATTCATAAGGTATTCAATGAATTAAAGATCAGAAAAGCTAAGATACTGAATTTTATAAATAGTCAAATATATATATAATACTATATATAGTATAGATAGTAATATAAATATATATATATATAGTATGAAGATGAGTATATATAATAGAGTATATATATATTGATATATATAAGCGGTATATATATGGGGATAGCGAAATCTGTAATGAACGAAACCTCATGATGTCTCATATATGATATATACTATAAGTAATATAGAATAGAGTAAGTAACTAGTATAATCATAATATATATATATATATATTATTCATATATCTATATAATATACATAATAATATATATGATATAATATATCGTATAATATATATATATGGAATATATATATATAATTATATATATAAATATATATATATTAAAGAGGTGTACCGGAATTCCGGTCCGGCCGGAATTCCAGCCGGAATTTGACATTTTTTCCGGTTCCGGTTTCGGCTGGAATTCGGAATTTCTTTCCTTAAACACTTTTGAACATATTGCTGAATGGTATTCCTTTAAAAAGAAAAATTGTCATCATCATCTCCTCGTATTTCGTTTTCACTAGAAAAATATTCCTGCTTTGACAATGAAAATATTTCTCTGAATTGGAGGAGACTGGCACAAGGAGAGTAATCTTTGGGGCAGTACTGCTATGTTTGGTTGAAGTTAGAACTTGGTTCACTTTCCACCAATTAAGGATTCTTCTTTCTTTTCCCAGATTAGAATGATTTTTCTGGTCAAAAAAATTTTCAATTCTTTAAGAATTTCACCCTTTTGAAGAGCCACGATTTTTCTTTTTTTCTCTTTTAACACTAACTGACTCGCTGATCACTTTCACTTTCTACAACTTATAAAAACTAAGTAACTTTTGCAGTAATTTCTTTTCTTAATGCTCCTGATGATTTTGAGGTACTTGGTCAATTCAATTTATTGTAGATAATGCCTCGTTTCCTGAAATGACTCATCGCCAACAACCTTCTTTATTGTAATGCTACTACAACTAATCATAACTTTCTAACCACAATTATTGGACATATTTATCTTCACAAGCAATCCATTTTCTACTTAATGTCTCTATTTCATTAGAAAATAAAGTTATGTATCATTGGTCTACTACAAAGTATTATAATCAATTCTTCTTGTTTAGAATAATATGCCATTGAAAAAATCCTAATTCTCTTCCTTTTAATTTATAAACTCCATAAAACTCTAAACAACCTTATTATCAGCTTCTCTTTATTCTCTGCTAGTCATCAACACAAGATTGAGAGATAATACTAGGAAAGATCAATAAAATGAAGAATAATGAATGAAAATAAATTGATTATTGCCCTATTAATAGTATTCTGTAAAAACATAAAGAATGGTTGCAAAACTCAATAGAATTTTTCCAAGTATTTGCCATTTATTAGCAGACAAAGCTTAAATGATTGATTGATTGATCTATAATATAAACTTGCAGAGGTCTTTTTTCAAAAATTCAATTTTTTCTAAGAATCAGTATAAAGATGCTATTTCTTCACCCACCTTGTATTACCATAATTGAATTGGCATAAGATGGGCTTGCCAAGAAGTGAATCCAAGTTTCTTTGAATATTTCTATTTAAGTTAATTTACAGCTCAAAACTGGAAATGATTGAAATGTGTACAAATTAATTCCAAACACATACAATTTCATTATATTAAAATCACACTGTACATGAGAAAAATAAGAGCATCTTTAAGTAAATTAGAAGTTGATGAAATTAAAACAAGAAATCTTGTGTATCCTGCCACAAATCAGTTCCAAGTTTCATGTTATAAATGCTCTATCTCAAAGGATCAAATGTATAGGCTCCATCTCGAAGAATCAAATGGATTATGTTAGAAGGAAAAATTTCCCCAATTATTCATCGTAAATTCAAAACTCATAGTGATATTAATTTCCGAATGAGAAACCTGGGGAAATACTTTCAATGGAGACAAGTACCATTTTTTCAAAGCTCGCTGATATAGAGCCGATAATCACTTCCCGTATAAAATTATTTAGCTCTAATATATATATATCTGTAGTAAATTATATCTGATCAGCCTTGATAACTTTCTGAATACTGCTGATCTCAAATTTCCCTGTGTGAAGTTGGTAACATTTTCTCTAAAAAATATTTTTTACTAGGAATAACAGATATTCTGGTTGAAGATGGGCAATAGTTCTTGAATCCCTTCGCTTCATGACTTGTTGAATCGGCTAGTTACTCATTGCGAATAAAATCATATTTTCTGTGCATTTGGGGTCAATTGATAAGTCAAATCTTTTTTGGGGAGAAACTCCCTTCAAAACTCACTTATTTCACGGCGGCTTTGTGATCTATTGCTCTTCTTGTTGTTTCCCCTGTTCTAAAAAATACAAAGACTCTCCCTTTCTTCACCTATTAAAAGAATTTTTGCGAACTTCCACACTATTCATCATTCAGATTGATGATTTCCATATGTGTCAATCGAGGTGGCCGTTGCACTATATAAGATTTTATGTTGAAAGTTATATCACTATATTAAAATATATATTTTGTACATTTCTTTTATATAGTTATCAGAAAAGTTCACAAAGAATTCCGGTTCTGGCTCGGAATTCTGAATGCGGGTAATTTATTTTGAGTGATATCCGCTTATTCAGTTCTCGGCATCGAACTGAAAAATTTCAGTTCCGGCTACAGAGTGACCCTAATATATATATTATATAGTATATATATATATATAACTACACATATATATAATATAATTACGAGGTATATATATATATATATAATAGTATATATATATTAGCTTATATCTATATATATAGATAATATATATATTATACTATAGATATATAAGTGCACCGTATATATAAAGTAATTATAGGATGATATACTATATATTAATATATATAGTCGAATATATATATATATATAGAGATGAGTATAATATTATATATAGAAAATAGTATAAGTATTAATATAGATATAGTAATATTATATATCTACGATAATAGATATATAAGAGATAGAGAATATATATCTAGAGAATGTATATATATCCTCTACTGTATATATATAATATAATATTATACTATAGATATATATATATAATCATATATATATAATATATATATATAATATATAGTAATATATATATACATACCTAATATATAATACTATTATATATATATATATATATAGAATATAGCTCATATAATTAACAAGCTATTAACTTTAATACAATTAGTATTATATCAAAAGAATATATAGATTTATAAATAAATATATATATATGTATAATACAATATATTACTATATATATATATAATATATTCATACTAATCTTCGAACATTTAAAAAAAAAAAGACACTAGAAGCCAGATGGGTTTTTTTTTAATTTTTTTTCAGAATATTAATGTAATAAAGGCTAAAATAAACAAAAATGAAAATATTAGCAATTACTACCCTTTTACCTAGTGAAATTTTATTAAGCTCTATTTTAGTATTCATGTTGTTGAGAAGAGAAAATATATATATACTATATATAATATATAAAAATATAATAGTATATATATATATATATAATATATAAGATAAGATTATTATACATATATATATGTACAGCTGTGTAAAATTATTATTCAAAACTTCATATTATTGTTAAAGTACTCATTTATTTAATTACCTTTATTATTTTTAAAAGTAATTACTTAAATTTTAAGAAGGGGATTACGGTTAACAGAGTGGGTGGACATCTAGTGGCCAATTGAGCAAGGCGCATATGTATCGCGCAACCTCCTTGATCATATTATTATAAAAAACAAGGATAAGTAAGTACTTGTGACCATCGTTGGAAAAGTTGTTTTTTGTTTTATATGCAACTTTTAAATTGTTAAGCCATTATAACAGTGCAAGTTCTACCATAAAGGAGACGAAGTCAGACCAGCAAAGGGAAATCATGAATCTGTCTCCCTCTATTAAAATATAATGAAAATCTCAAGTTAAAATTAGAGACATTAAGATGTTTCAAATCTTGTTTAATTATTGAAAATAAAAATAGATAATAGAGTGTCCTATCTTATTGAGATCAATGCAAAGGATGCTTCTTGTAATTTAGTACATTTAGATTATTTCGAGGATAGGAGCTGGCAGGACTGTTTTGGGTAAATAAATTGGTAGGGCTTATATGTCTAAGCATATTAAAGTTGCCGTAATTATTTATAAGGTAAGACACTTTATAATTTCTTATTAGCTGCTATCACATCAAGTTTTTTTTAAATATTATTATTCCAAAAAAAGAAACAAAATTATTCATTTTTCTGTTGAGTTTGGTATATTTAATAACTTAAAAAAGTTAACATATATTTTTTATTTCAAAAATTAATTTTCAACTCAGAAAAAATTTCTATTTTCGTATCGAAAAATTGCATTACGTATTCATAGTGGAAATATTCATATTTATACTGTGACGTATTGTTCTTAGAAAGATCGATATTTTCAATATCGATAGTGGAGCGATATTGCGCTTGTTTCGATTTTGTATGCGTAGTATGTATCGATCATTATCGCATACATATCCGAATAACATTTATAAGAGAACTTGCTACGGAAGGACTGACATGTGAGAGAATTTAAGTGTGAATTTTGTTAAATTGAAATGTATTTTAAGCATTCTAGTGTAAATATATTATAAAAAGTGATAGTGTTAGTAATTGGTGATTTACTATTAATTTATAATGAATCATATATTAAAAGCAAATTTATGCTACATTAGAGAAACTTAAGTTCTTGTTTACCAAGTAGTACATGCTGCGAAATAAGGCCTATAGATATTGAAAATTATAAAAGCTGCCTATTAATGAATTTGGATTTATTTATTCGGTTTATACGAACTATTAAATTAAGGTATAGTAACACAATTAATGCTACAATAGTAAAATTTTTATTATAGGCTAAGTTGATATACCTAATTCTCAAAAATAGGGCTCTACTGCTGATGAAGAAGCTCAAGCCTTAAGCTCTAGTAAAGCTTCTGTTAAAGCTTTGATAAGAAAAAGAGCTATTTCTAAAGCAAAAATTACTAATAATTTAAAAAAGTTAACTACTTTTGGTAATGAAAATAAATTAACAGAGCCTCTATTTAAAGCTGTAAATACTGATATTGAGAAAGAAGTCTATTCTATTAAAAGTTTGGATGAAGAGATTGTCACACTGTTGTCTGATAATAATGTAGATAATTTAGATCCTTCTATTTTACTGGCTCGATAAGGCGTAGACTTACATTTTGAGCTTGTCAGCTGAGTTATTTGTCCTTGAAAAATATAATTTACCAAAAGAAATAGATGTAAAAATAGAAATGAGAGTGTAAATACTGATAATGTATTTTGGAGTAATAAATAAGGGTTAAGTATAAATGATTCACAAACTGCCTAAGTTGCAATGCGAAGTATTTGATGGATTGGGAAAGAATAAATTATATCCTCAAAAATTTCTTATAAGAGTTTAATACATTTAATCGTATCAGAGTAATTTAAAACCAATGTCAGTAGAAGCTTGCTTATTTAATTTAGTTTTTATTAAAGGATTATGCTCTTAAAGTAGTAAGCCATCTGTCTATTACAGATGAAAACTATGACATAGCCTTAAGGTTATTAAAGAAAGAATTTCTTGATAGGCATTTCATAATTAATGAAAATATAAATAATATTTTAGATCTTTTAAGGTTGATGAAGGCTATGATGAAGGCTTTTGAAATTGAAAGTGTATATAAATGAACTTAGGTCAATGATTTATGAACTTAAGAGTTATGAAGTAGACTTTTTAGAAGCTGATACATCTGGAAGTCTACTCTTGAGTAGTTTTTTATAATTATTTCAAAAATTGTGACATGTGTTTAAAAGTGAATTAATACATAAAATGGCAAATAATTATCCACTTTGGTACAAATTTTTGATCATTATAATGAGGTCATTATACTTGTAAGTATACTTTGGTCCCCAAAATAGGAAAGGATGTAGCAACGCAAAAAGCACTAAATTAAATAAAGTTTTTCAAGCTACCTAAATCTCCTAAAGTCTAGTCTCTACAAAATTTTAAATAACTCGTCAAAAAGTAAGAGGATTCTAATAACACTGTATCAAATACTGGAAGTAAAATAAGAAAAACTCAAACTTACAACCCTGCAATTTGTAAGCTATGTCAATTAAAAAATCATCCTCTCTGTTTATGTGACAAGTATCCAACAGTGCCTCAGCGTATAAAACGTGCCAAAGAGCTAAACATGTGTCATCATTGTGGAGGTTTGGGTCATGTGCCTGGAGAAAAATGTTATGGTATTAAAAATAAATTAAGATTTAATTGTTTTAAGTGTAAAGCTAATTCCCATATAACAGCTTTTTGTCCCAATGATATCCCAAAAGAGCAAAATGAGTCTGTTAGCTCCTTATGTATAAGTTTCCAACAAAATGTGGATAAAGTGTATTTGCCAACAATTTCCTTTCAACTCTTTAAAGGACAACAAAAAGCGTTCAGTAAAAGGAAATAGAGTACCATGTAGGGCACCGCTCTTACAAATACAAAAAATGCCAATGACAGTTTAAATTAATAATAATTGATAATTTACATGAATTAGAGTACATCATATCAAGACTTTGCATTGGTGGCAAAACGAGCGAATTTTTACAAGGCGCGAACTGTTATTGGCAGGCAAACAGGGTATACAATTTAAATGAGGAAAGTTTTTGCCAATGCCTTTTCCTCATTGAAATGATTAAATTTAATTATAGAATTCACAGGCAATGAATAAAGCGGGGAATTGAGAATTTTAAGAAAGATGTATTCGCTTTAGCTGATTTCTTCTTTTATGTCGATACAGTGGAGACCATGATATGTTTTGACATAAGATTTGTTTTATGAAAACAGACAATATTCAATTTCTTCCTTCTTTTAATTTAGTTAATATAATGTCTGGAAGTTTATTTTAAAATTGCAAAATAAGTTTGATACCCTATAGGTAATGTTCAAAACTTTTTAACCAGAAATCAATCATAGAGTAAGTGAGAAGTGAAATATGCAATCTCATTGAGATAGGGAGGAGGAGTCTGCTTTTAGTAAATGAAAACCATTGTAAATTTGATTTTTAAATCCTATTAAAAAGTTATTTTCACCCTTTGATAATAATTTATGATGATTCTGAGTGAACATGGACCTTGAATATTTGTTGTCCATGGAGAGTGTTGGTATTCCTACTAAAGAGGATAATGATCTAGCCTCTTATGGTGTTCATGAATTAAAAAAAATTAATAGAAAATGATATTTTATATCTTTCAGGATGGCAAAGATGTCAAATTTCCTTGGATAGAAGAAAAAAATTAAAAAAGTGGGGTATGTGTTGCTGATCAAATTTGTTGATAGTTCTTTGGAGAGATTGAATAGAGTCTATTTTCATCTTAAGCAAAAGGACTGTAGAAAGTTATCAATATATATTTTTCCTCAAATAAAAAAAGAAGAATAAATTGAAATTGTAAATATTCCTAAATTTAAGAGATGTGATTATATATTTATATACCTCTCTTACCTATAATTTTACCTTTGGATCAGATAACAACTAAGATAGATATTTAAAATTGCTCTTTTAAAATTACTAAAGACATTCCTTCATCGAATCAGGCTTCTTATGCTGGTTTAGATTTAATGAACTCCCTTTTAAAATTACTTTTAGTATTTAGAACTAATAATTATGTTGTCCTTAGTGACATTAAACAGCCTTTTTGTCTATCAAATTAAGAGACGAATATGACGAAAACAAATTCTGTTTTTTATGGTATCAGAATGATGAATTAATCTCTTTCAGGTTTAAAACTTTACTGTTCGGGGTGGTATACACAGCCGTCCCCTTTCATATCTCCATTATATAATGAAACATCATGTAGAAAAGTTCCCTGATGATAAGTGTAGGGATATCTTGTCTTCTAATTTTTTTTTGTAGACAACCTGATTTTTACAGGCAATAATTGCAAAGAATTGGAAAAGTTGTACCATCTTACTTTTGAAAGAATGAACCAGGGTGGGTTTGAACTTCGCTCTTGGAATAGTAATTGTGAGCAGTTGTGTGAAAGTATGAGAATGGATGGTAGGTATGTGGAGCATGAAAATGAGTATGAAAAGGTGCTTGGGTATAAATGTAATTTAAAGAAAGATTCCTTGCATGTGTCGTCAGTAAGTTATAGGAGCTCGTGTAGTACAAAGCGACAGATACTTTCTGAAACTTCCAAGTTGTTTGATCCTTTAGGACTTACAATACCTATTACCGTAAGAGGGAAGTTGTTAATGAGAAGTGTTTGGGAAGCAAAAAAAGAATGGGATGAAAAATTACCTGGGGAAATGTTGTGACTGAATGGGGTAAACTGAAGGAGGATTTAAATGAATTGAGTAAGATGAGTGACCTCGACTTGTTGTGAATGAAAGTGGTTCCCCACGATCAAATCATAATTTTTGTGACCCGCTGATTGCTTTATGAGCTTTGTGCACACTGGTTAACTGCAATGATATCATAACTTTGTAACCACTGATCAAGTAACCACCTGTTAAAAAGACCCTACTATGTATTTTCACACCTAGAACTATTAGGAAGTCTTTTAGCTTTAAAATGCATATCCACTATTTTTGTTACTTAATTTTTAACATCATTTTTTGAAAATGTAAATATTAGGTGATGGAACTCACAAGTAGTTCTTAATTGGCTTTTGACAGGTGAAACCAAGGTCAAGGCTAAGTATGTTAATAACAGGTTAAAGATGTTATCATAGTGTAGATGAATCAGCCAGTAAACTAAACTAAAAATATATTTTTAACTATTTTAAACTGCTCAAAACCCAGCAGACCTTTTGACCAGGGGTTTAAAATTGCGAAATTTATAATATGTGGACAACATGGTCCACGAGTGAGCTTTGTAAGGCACAGGAGAGGTTGGCCAAAATTCTAATGCATTTACTTTCCCTCCAGATTAAGTAATTTATGACATACATGAGAGTTAATACTAATGGTAATTAATATAAAACATAACAATTACTGATGACATATGGAAATAAATAATTTAGTAAATTTGAAAAGAAAAAACTTTAACTTAGTTATTTGTTTATGTTTCTAAGCAAAATTACTAAGGAAGACCCTTGCAAGAAGCTCTTAAATATTGGATCAAAAAAGTACAAAACTCGTCATATACTAAAGAGATTGAATTTTTAAAAAATTTGACAAAGGGGTGCAATACTAACCTAGTTAATAACTTAAATTTATGTTTTGGATAGGTGATGAACATTAAGACTCAAAGGGTAGAATATTGCCAATGTACCATACTTTAATTATGATATCAAAAAATCCATCCTTTGTTTCAAGATACCCAACCCACTTCACACCACCTTATTAATTTGAACGGCTCATAAAGAAACAATCAGCATTTGGGAATAGATAGTAAACATTTTAAATTATATTAGAAACAAGAAGGTTCTGGATTCCAAACCTCCGCATAGCAAAAAATAAGGTCTTAAATCATGTTGTTATGCAAAAAATCATTGCACTGTGCTCTTAAAATATCCTAAAAAAAGTGCACTCGCATCCCTAACATTATGAATAGCAAATCCTTTTAAAATTCACAGTGCATTGCACTCTTTACTGGTCATATATTTGTGACTAATGAGACTAACAGTGAACTGGACAGATGTTTAATGCCTATTATTCAAGTCTTAATGTAAAGATCACTTCACATTTAGAGAACTAGTACCCTGACATGGGTGTGACAACAAAAATTTTTACTAGCTTTTTCAAAGGTTTGTAACCTATACCACCCACGACTTCTTACTCTGATAACGCTAAGAACATTCGTGAAATGGGGCAGACAATCTTGTTCCAGGCTCTGGGGTCCAAGAATTCAGGAGATGAAACCTCAAAATTATACAATATTAAGCAATATTTCCGTATTCCCAATTAAATCAGCTTTGGTGGGAGGTCCTTATTAGAGCGTCCAAATACGGATTATGAAAGTTTGTAATGTATAAAGTTCTTGGTAGCAGAAGAGATTAATTATGTTCTCGAACTTTTAACAACTTTTGTCCTTTTATAAAAAGCTGGGATCAATCATGCTATTAAAACAGCAAGGCCCTCTCCACATATAGTCAGAAGCAAGTGACTTGACAACCATAAACTCCTAAACTCCATTCATTCGATTTGAATTGTAATACTTTCTCTTATTTTAATAGGATGCAAATGACGAAAGTCTGGAAGCGTAAACCTGACAGGGGTTCTTAGAAAGCACTCTTGAATTACTCAACGTAGCATTATTTAATCAGTTCTTATAACAACTATGGGTATGAAGCTTACTCTATTAATCTAAGGGAAGCTAATGATGATATCATATCAAATCCTCTTGGGAACATACAAATCAAAGTAAATGATATATCGTGCTAATAAAATCCATATCTTAGTCCTCGTCCCCCTTCTGATGATGGTAAGAGTATTGGAGGTTGTAATTGGTATGACAACAAGAATAAGAACGTTAAAGTTAAACAAAGTAATGACAAATAGTTACATAAGTCGATCACTGTATCAGTCTGTATCCATTAGAATTGTCCCTAATAATAGATAAAGTCTCTAATGATAAAGATAAATCAAATAAGGGTGATAAAGCAGCTGATGACTCGAAGGCAGTAGTTGGTAGACTAAATAAACGTCAAGCAGCCCTAAAGTGTGAAAGCTACAATCTCTCAGACTCATTAAAATAGTCATTGTAGCCCAAGGCTACAATCTCTCTCTGGGGAGATAGTAAAATTAAATTTAAAACTTCATATTTATTGTTAAAAAATTTAAATTTATTTATTAACTTTATTTTTTAAAATAATTATACTTAAATTAGTAGAAACGTTATTCAATTGTTTCCTGTAATAATTTAACCAATTGAGCAAGGCGCATATGATCCGCAAACCTCCTGATCATATTTTATAACAAGGATGTAAGTACGTGACCATCGTGCTCGGTCAAGAAAAGTGTTCTGTTTATATGCAAATTTTAAATTGTTAGACATCAATAAAAGTGCAAGTTTACTTAAATTAACTTAATCCCAACCATGAAGTGTTATGTTGGGAAAGTCTTTATGAATACCTTTTCTCGAATTGAATTCTTAAGTTGAAGAAATTGATATTCCAATTAAATCATAAAGTCAATTAATTTTTGAAACTACCTATCATTACACTTTGTCCTATCTTATGATTCAATGCAAAGGATCTCTGTAATTATAATTATTATTGGGTAGAGCCCTGGCCAGAACTGTTTTGGTATAAATTGGGTTATGGTCCTAAGCATAATTAAAGTGGCCGTAATTATTTACTATAGGTATAGACACTTTATATTTCTTTAGTGTTAATCTAGTTTTTATTTAAATATTATTTCCAAGCCAGTATACATGTTCAATTTTGTTGAGTTTGGTATTATTTATAACTTAGCAACGTTAACAATTATACTATATATATACTAAATATATAGATATATATATATATATTTAATATTAATTATAGTTATAGATAAGTAATACTATTATATATATATATATAATATAATGTATGTGTTAAATACTTAGCTTAGAATATATAAATTTACTTATAATAATAATTACTACTAATATAATTAATATAATTATATATATAATATATATATATATATATATATATATAATATATATATATATATTAATATATATATATTCATACTATATATATATATTATATATATAGTATAATATAGATATAGTGGTGTACGAAACCAAATTTTGGGTTCCCGGTCAGACGGAAACTTTGATTCCGCTATCAGTTCGTTTAAAATTATATCTATGCTCGCACGGAAAATAGCAACCTTACAGAGAGAAGGAAGCTCCTTACATTTAGTAGGCATTTATGATGATGTGCTAAATTTGATAAACCAAAAACTAAACGCACCAAACTGGAGGCTTTCGTGAAAACACCAGATGCATAAATGAAAACGTTTCATAAACTTATACCAAAAAAATAGGATAAACTCTCTCTCTCTCTCTCTCATCACTCAGTCATTTCGTTCGTTGTCCTCTGCTTCATCTCACATCTCTCTAATCTGCTCTCAGTCGTCATCTCTCGAGGAGAGAGTCTCGTCTCTATAGTCATCGTCATCCTCTGCAGATCGACAGTACGGCTCTGCTACTCTCTAGCCCACGGATCGAGTTCGAACGAAGTACTCGAGAGAGCAGAATTCAATCTTCGACCGACTCCACCTAATGCATCGCAATCGTGCACCGTGCATGGTGTGCTCGCTCTATATCCTGGCGCCATTGTCGTTAACTCCACCCGGCATCGTCCAGTCACTGCAGGTGCTCGCGACCACTCTCTCTCTTTCAAAAATCTTCTCAATGCTCGCACTCAATCACTCGACTCAATCCAAAAAAACAAACAGACGGGAGGAGCGAGAGTCGGTGCATTATTTTGGATAGGAACCAAATGCTCTCTCCCCCTCTCACATGCTCCAACCCCTCATGAGTCTAGGCGGTTCTTCTGGTTCTCCTGTTCTCTCTCGCAACTCCTAACCTATCTACTCGGGCCCTCTCATCTCGCCTTCCCACTCATCTCAAGCGAGGAGCAGAGCAGAGATCGAGAAGGAGATCGCGAGCAAGAGAGGAGTACGGAGGGGCTGCGAGAAACTTCTCTTGCCTCGCTCGCTCACATCCACTACATCATCAAACCCAAACTCATATACTCATCACTTTAAATCACTCCTATACCCCTCTCCCACTCCACCCATCAACATCGAGCATTATGGCAAAATTTACTAATCTAATAATATTGAGGCAATGTGGCAAATCTGCACAACTCATCAGAGAACAGGTCAGCTTCCTGACAGGCAGCAGTGCGTCTGTCCTCAGTACTCAATTTTTTTTTGTTTAGCCAGCACAACACTACATCCCCCATCAACCATCTCTCATTTCATCTTCTCCTTCTCTCCATCTCGCATCTCTCACCGATCGTGTCTCCTCGCCTTTCTCTCTTTGGAAGCAATGTAGGTTTCCAAATATAGCATCTCATTACACGTCAGATATTTGTTGTTTTTTTTTGAGAAAAGGAGAGAAACAGCATTAAACATGTTTGAAATCTAGTTATAATTAATTTTACAAGAATATTTTTAAGCAAACGACGGGTTTTGATGTATTATGTTCCGTTCTCTTTTTTTTTTTTTTTTTTTTTTTTTTTTTTTTTATTTTTTTTCCCCCTTTGTTTTCTTAAATTTTTTTAATTTTTTTTTTTATTTTTTTTTTTTCCTTTTGTATTTTGTTTTTTTTTTTTATTTTTTTTTTTTTTTTATTTTTTTTTTTATTTTTTTTTTTTTTTTTTTTTTTTTTTTTTAATTTTTTTAAATTAATATTTTTTTTTTTTTTGTTTTTTTTATGTATATTTTTTTTATTTTTTTTTTTTTTTAAATAAAATTCTTCTATTAATTTTTTTCTTTGGTTTCTTGATTATGAGCCACCGCATATGTCAACAATCATATACAATATAATGTAGGCTCAGCGCACAAGGAAGGAAGGAGAAACGACGAATATCCAACACACCCAAGCTCTCATCGGTCAGATCAGAGTCAGCGTACGAGTAAGAGAGTCAAGTCAGAGAGATGCAGAGAGGCTAGAACTCCAGAGAGACGTAGACTGACGATCTGAGCAGAATACGAGTACTGGTAGCTAAGATGCTAGCATGCACAGTCTCAAATCTTCTCTCTCTGCATGCACTGTAGCACAAATAAATCAGTCTGGTATCGTTAACAGTGAGTAGTGAAGATGAGCAATAGGTCCTCACTTCTGTTCATGAATCAGCCATGCTCATGTGTGTATCATGATATCATCGTGCCTTGAGCCTACACGTAAATAAGGTTGTAGAAGCTAATGACATTGTGATTAGGTGCACATATACTATCTGAGAGACTTGGTATGACTAATTCCTGACCGTAACTCAGGATTCGATCTATGGCAATCATTGGAGGTGAACCTAGCTTGGTCGTTGGTGTATCCACGACTTAAAGCTACGGCGGCATGAGTTTACCCGTGTAGAACATAATAATCTCAAAAAGCGCGATAATAATAAAAAATGATTTCAAGATGATTTTACTCTCTGCGATATCTAAAAACAACAAACTATATCAATCTGAGGATGTGAGGCAGTCAAAATCCTGTTATAAATGATGAATAGTATTAAAAAATCGTTTTATAATTTATGCATAATAAGCGAATATATAATTTTTGTTATCTATTCTATCTATAGGCATAATTATAATTGTCGATTTTATACTATTTGTGAGTACATTCATTTAAACTCTGAAGTCTATAATTTTTACTTATAATGAAATATTACTTCATGCTTCAAAACTAGCTGAGACTCAATTACAAATAATAATAATAATAAGTAATAATAATCTAATAAATATAATATAACTAATAAAAATCAATATCAATAATCATATAATATATAATAATAGGATCAAGATAAAAAATCATAACTATGAGTCAACTATAAAGATAATCATAAATAAGTATATAAACTAATATTACATAATTACACATATTAAAAAAATCTATCAAAATATCCTAATGTATATCTATAACCTGATTCCGATATAATGATATACCTAATAAAAAATAATAATAATATAATGAATAATATATACATACGATAAATGATGAAGAGAAATCTTTAATACTTTGTAACGTTCTCAATCTCAATCGAAATACTTTCTTATAATCTTCCATTTAATCTTTACTCATAATAATTCTAGAAAATTAATTTACAAAGAAAGTAAGAGCATAGCCAAATGACTTGTTCCTGACAAGTTTTCCAACATTTACCATCGGTGCATATCTCTCAAGTCTCAAATCTTTCTAACAAATGAATGAATTATTTTAAAGAAG
>JABUQX010131274.1:0-17349 GCA_015478945.1 Trachelipus rathkii | reverse complement strand
TTTTGGCACCTGAGTGTATGAATCCAAGTAAGCTCAAAAGGCATATAGAAACCAATCATACGTGATATGATGGTAAATCTTCAGTTTTTTTTTTTGATGAGGGGGCGAAAGAATTAAAACACCAAAAAGGTATTTTTCTCGGCAGGTATCAACTTCAATTAATTTTTTTTGCTAGGGCTCTTATATACTTGCATAGAGAATCGCGCAAATGTAAAAAATCGCCACCACCATCGCAGAGATTTAATTCTTACCTGCTGGCAGTTGATTTGAGTGAACATAATGTATGTGAGGTGCAGGCGAAAAGCACTCAAAGGGTGTCTTTGTCTACAGACACTGATTAGTCGGAAAACGCAAACAAATATAGCCGGACTATGAGCGGGAAAGTATATCAATGAACAGCAGAAATAGAATAAAAGAATGAATAATATGGAAGACTGCAATATAGTAGAATAGCAGACGAAATAATAAGGATGCGTAATTAAGTCATTAATGCAAAGTAGCAAAAGCTCGAAGACATTGTAGAGATTCTTAGCATATCAATATAATAATAATGAATATAAAAATTGAAGTGCGGCAAAATACTGTATTGGTATTTTGCTACAGATAAGGTTGGCCGTTCAATGATCTGAGTCATAATAACTAGTGGGTTACAAGCATCTTATTCGTAAAAAAATCCCCACTTTCATTGTGGACACATTGCATCATTCACAAAGAAGCTATCGCATCGAAGAACTTGAGTTATTCCACTCAATATGGTTTAGAGTATAAGTAGAAAATGTCGTAAATTTTATTAAAAACTCGACCAATGAAGCTTAGGTTTTTTCAAAATAAATTTGTGTGTAGAAGACCATTGGAAATCAGAGAACACGGCATTTATTATATTATTGCCCCATTGCCGTTATGGCTCTTCTCGTAACAAGGCAATGTACTGGGAACGTACTATATATGATACCTGCTGAAGCCAAAATGATTATTTCTGAAGAAGAAGAAAACAACAGCATGCAGAACTGTTCATAAATGAGGATTTTTTCGTGAAGCTTGCACTTAACTTTTCTTATTATCTATTAAAAAGTTAAATACGCTGAATCTCTCTCTACAGGGTGTGAAAATGCAATATTCTGATAAAGACTGGACGAAAAATAAATTTTGCTCCATAATAAATTAGAGGTTTGTGGAAAAGAAAAAAATAAAAGGACTTGTTATTTCCCCCTGCTACCAAGCAGTTTTCAACTTTAAGTTGAATTGAACTTTTCTGACAGCATATAATATCTGTTTTTAAAAAAGCATACTAAATTTAACTTACCGGAGGTGTTATTGAAAAATAATCAATGAAGATGAAAGTAGATTTTGATAAGTTTTCCATGGAATCCAGACTCATTCAGATCCATAATGCTCCACCTGAATTTACTTCTCTTGAAGAAGGGAACCTTATTAATCTGTTTTGCTACAATACATTAAAAAAAAATTTTGATCAGCAAGGGTTTGATTTGACTGACTTTTGGATATCAATAAAAAATGAATCATCCGCGCTCCTAAGTTAGTAAAAAGCTATCTTCGAGTTTTTATCCCACATGCAACGATCAATATTTGTGCAAAAGCCGAATTAATCAGCTGTAGCTGTCATAAAAAGCAAGTATAGACGATCAAAAGTAAATGTAGAACAGGAACTAATAAGGGTGGCTGTTTCCAGTTTAATTCCCAGATTTGAAAAGAAGATATGCAGTTAACATCAGGCACATCCATCCCACTAAAAATCATTTCTTATCATAATAACTGCCAGTTAGCTTCCAAGTAGTAATCTTTATCTCTAATCAATATAATACAATTAACGAATATTAGAAAAATATCCTATAAACTAATAAGATATTAATTAGAATAAGGACATTTACTATCGATAAAATATAAAATATATAAAATATACTATATAACATAATAAATATATATATATATATATATATCAATATATATAGTATATATGGGTCATTACATTTTTGAAAGAGCTGTGGAGTGCCTTGAGCCTTAAAAAGTTGAAAAACACTTGGTATTAATCACCATAATACAAGCATATTGAACTATTTAAAAAAGATACTACTAGATAAAGGAACGATTAAATGAGCCATTGGAAGAGGCATGTGCTTCAACATCTTTAACCTCTCTAATCAATATAATACCAACACTTTAAAACGAATATCATAAAAATAAAAGAACAGATTTAAATTAGTATATTTTTTTCTTTTTGAAAGAAGCCATACTGTCCGCTTGTCAGACGACAGCACCAGGTTCAATAGTAAAGAGGTTACGATTACTTAACAGAAGCGCTGTGAACTAATTACTGCAGCTGGAACAAATAAAACTATGCGCTCCATGTCTGCATTGAAGTAAATTAATGATGACATTTATCCGCAGTACTCGGCTTAGCGAAAGACCTGATAGGACCAAGAATGAATGTTCATGTTATTGACGTTGATGATAACCACACTAAAATGTTGCGGTCAAAAAAATTCAACTAAACGTTTCACCGACCTGGAGGAATAAATTTAAAATTTAAAAGAATCTTAAAATATGTTGGTTACCTGTAATTCAAGGGTAGAGTTTAATATATATTTGTAATAAACTTTAATTTAAGTGGGAACGCATCTTATTTATACAAATCATAATAAACTTAACGAAGAAGAATAAGAATTTAGATACATAAACTTGAAAAGTTATGAACATAAAATGTAAATATGACAAGCAAACCAACTTTAAAGTTTCATTGAAACAATAATATTAGTAACACAAGACATAGAATTTCTCTCATCCAAATCCAGGTTAACTAAGGCGTACATAAGAGTTTCATTAAAATTGTACTAGAGGGACAAACTTATAGCTGAAGCTGAAAGTTGTGGCGATGAAATGATGATAGAATTGAATGTATTGCTAGAATCTGCAAGCATCATAATATTAAACATTTTTTAAAGCAAAATCATGGAAAAATTTGCATGGTGATTAACCAGAAAGGTCTATGACCTTTTTGTTCCTTTCACTGATTGGAATTTGAAAGGTCTTTTAAATAAAATGTATCACAGGAAAAAAATACCATTAAATGAATAAAATATATACAAATATATAAACAAAAAGAACGAAGAATGTTACAGAGCTAGCAAGACAATATGTCACAGTATTGCTCATTATCAAAACTCTTTTCGCAAGGACAAGTAGAAAATCAAAACATCTTTAATTCCATTCATAGTCGATGGACACTATACCTCTTCAGGTAGCTTGTAGTACTACCATTTCATAACTATCAACCACGAAGTCATGCTTTGAGTCAAACTTCTATGTATAACGTTGGTGCACAGTATGATACTCAAGAGTCCAAGAAGAATTTGGAAACAGATATTGCAAGAAGCGTAGCTAATAGGATTATTAGCAATGATGGCGTGTACATACATACCACCAGATTGGTACTACAGGTATAAAAAGCATGATAATACATTGTGCTATGAAAACAAATATAGATTTTGTAGAAGGGACACTATGACGAAAGAAGACATTTCATTGGGACAGTTATAAAACTGTTACCAAAGATGTATATAAAAGTCTGATCGACATGCAGTCCAATATATTACTATAGCCTCTAATCACAATAAATCTTCCAATACCATATCATTGGAAGATCGCAACTTTTTTACTAAACAGATCACTTTTCTTTGTACAAAACGACATCGAACTGGATACTGTCCAGACCCATGTAGTTCTACCAACATTGTTCCCAATCACATTGGTGAATGTACCGTCACATAAGCAAATTGAATAATACTTACAAAAGGGCAATATGTTTTGACAGTATAAATCCTAGTTACATAAAAGACTCATATTCAAAATAGTAAAATGACAATAGTATTCTATCTTCCTCTCCCACTATGGATTGGGTAATAACAGCTATTTAAAAGATGTCAAATGTGTTTCCAGAGTTTCCTTTTGCTGCCAGTTATTCCAGAGCCTCCAACTAAATAGTTTTCTGCTTATCAGTTAAACAGTTATGAGGAACTTAAAACACTACGAAGTCAGAAGCCTACCCAATCACACCGGAGCTGAGGTAAAATTAGGAATCATTGGAAATTTAATAAACCTTTAAATAAGACAGCTTGAAATGGCAAAAAGAGGATTGCAAAGCAAATGGAATATTGAAGTCTGCAGAAGAACTGGCAATATAATAATAGCTTCAACTTACGAAACAATTGGTGAGTTACGTTAATGTAGGAAAGTGGAATACCAGAAGCTGTGGTGGAATGCGATTTTTGAATTAGCTTTCTCGGTTATTAAGATATACAATCATAATAGAAGGAAGTCTTTAGGTGAGCTTCTAAATCCAATTTAACAAATTCTACAACCACATTAAATATCTTCTTCTTATGGAAGAACTTAATGACAAATTTACCAAAGGGAAAAAATACCTGTTACAGCCTCTACTGGATGAACTAATAATGAGTTTACAATCTAAACAGACTTTCGCATGGAGGTCATTGGTCTATGATGCGTCAGTAATTTAATTACTCATTAAAAAGATCAAGTATGATTTAAGATGCCCTCAAAGATGTTGGAAGTTCTATTGGAAATCAAGTGGAATGCAGTCTTCAAGGATGACGTAGATTCAGTATTGATATGTGATCTAACTTCTTGCTTTATTGGGGTAGTGGTATCAGGATCGTTTATCTAGAACATCTGATCGGAATTTCAGCCTGGCTTCATCTTTCATGACTTTCTGAAAATTAAAATAAATATTTATATTGCTCTTAATAGTACTAAAATTAATGCTCAACAATGATTTTCACTGTATCTTGCTGAGATGGATGTATTACAATAAACAGATCCAGATATCTGGAAAAAAACTTCATAGTGGGAAAATGAGGATGTCAAACGATAATGTTTATGAATTTACTCTTTTGATGCCCTTAGGTGCAGGATGAAAGCCTAATGAAGCACCAAAAACCGAAATAATTAAGATAAGTGCTAATGGAGGGCTGCGTAAGGGTATATACACAAAATGGATAATGCCAGGGAAATCGTTTCTCCTCGTATAAATCCACGAATACTGAACAGAATTTTTCAAATGCAGACAAGGAAATTGTTGCTTGCAGATATGATAGAAGGATAGACAGAAACAAACACACGGTGCTTCATGGGATACGTGCCCCAAAACAGCACAGGGATAAGGCAATGTTCTTGGAAATCAACAGATGCAATTTAGGATATAAAATTGCTACCACCGCTATTCATGTAAAAACCAACAACTAGACCCAGCATGTCGTACTCAAAGAGTGCCCGGAGACGCTGCCAAGATTTTGTATATAGTACATAATAAAGAAAGAAGTGGTAGGTCAAAAAGTGGAGATCTTTGCGATATGGTAGACGGCGTCTGCAGGTAGACAAAGCATAAAATCAATGTTCTCCGATAGTAAGAAATGCCAAAAAAACTATGTAAAGCGTCAGCAAAAAATGTTAAAGTTGTCCTGAAAAGAAGAAAAAATTGTATCTATGAAAACATCTCCTCTTCACTTAGTCTAGGCTATAGATGCATCAATCGAGAGCAGAGAATTAGAATATTTGATCAAAGTCGAATCTTCAAAGTCAACTATACGAATTTTCACCCCTCCCAAAATCATTGATTTGCTATGTGTATGGGAGAATATAACTTGCATAATTCACAGTTCCAGACAATCCAAATCTTACAGCGATTTTTGCGTAGGTCATTACCATGAAATGATAAGTAATTAACGATTGATGATAGTGCAGTTTCACCACTATGAAATAATCCAACTAGAAAGACTCACAAGAGTCGGACCAAAACGCGCATAATAAAAAAATGGATAGGAATGGAAATCAACTCTACTTGCACACTTACAATACGATCTCTAACAGTAAAATATCGTTGTCAAATGATCTAGAGGAATCACTTTTAAAGCAAGTGGATTGGTGACAAATTCAACGCATATTATTTTCTATAATAAGTTAAATGTAATTTGACGCGACAATAGGACGATCATTAAAACTGAAATAGAGAAGACGCATTAGGGAACTGAGAATGGGATACTTCGCTTTTGAAGGGAACCATGAAATGAAACATATAAACTTTCAATTGAAGAATTTGTTATAAGTAATTAGAACAGAAAAGCAGAAAGTCTTTGACAGATGGGACAACATCTGACGATTTCTGAAACCACCCAGTTTACACACTATATGCCAAAAGTGATTATAAATAAGCTGTAGAAGTTTATTGCGTCCGATATGAGAAACAGATGTGTCAAGCCTTCGGACCACACAGGAAGAAGTGGATACAAAAAAATCATTATATTCAGTCTACTATCACGGGAATGCATACACTATTTCAACAACAAGTATACAGAAAGTCAAACCACAACGCTTAATTAAATACTTCAGACACAGTTATGCTGGTTTAGCCTTAATAAAGGGAAGAACTAATCCATCAATAATGACATATCACAATTTGGAATTATACCTGGGCAGGAACTGAAAAGGTTTGTATGACTATAGCTACTTATCCACATAGTCACTGAGGATTACTCAAAATGCATGCGTCTCCCTGGACTTCATTCTTATTCTGGTTCAAGATGGCACCTGGTAATGTCATGCCAATTAAATGGAAGGTATAAGCAGTGGGAAAACATTCAATTTCGTAGTTATGAAATGACTACTAGCATGGCCTTAACAAATCTTCAACTGGTATACCAAGCAACAACAACTCTCTACACGGACGATAGAGTCAGAAACGCTTTGGATGTCGATATATAGGTCAATGGTATATTTAATATATATATACTCAAAACTACCGGTAATTGTATTGATTCTTATGATATGGTTTTTGTGATGGTGCTTTTCACAAAAAAAGAAAAACAATGTCATAATGAAAATCTTCCACCAACAAAAAAGCCTGCTCTAACACCAGCACTGTTAAGAGCTCATATCTTGTGTCAATTTGAGTAGGAATCAAAATACAAACCAAAACCCGGAGTCATACCGTCACCACCAACTACGCTATGGACGTACGGAGGGAACGTTATAAGAACCTAAGTACGCTTGCGACCTTGCCCTTGTGTTCCAGGAACCTTTACAGGGCCAGAGCTTGTAAGTTGGAACGTACTCCCTACGCTCGCTGTGGTCCACCAGCACAACCTGTCTCATGTATGACTAAAGTGACACAGGAAATGTGTAGTATGTGAGGTGAATCCAAAACTATGTGAAAACTCTAAGGATTACAGAGCCAAGAACATAGGATTGGAATGCAATGAATCAGCATATAATATGAACTAGTGGAAGACGAGATTTATGCATAGGAGAATGTTAATTTGAAATATACTGATAATCATTTATTAAAAATACAGTATAGACAATAATGATTTGGTATTCTATTAACTGTTGAAGTCTAATAATGTCTTAGATAATTGTAATTCCAAGTTAGTAAACATATACAATCATTAATAATATTATAATATAGAAGAATAAAAAAAATAAAAAAAAGAACGAACACTCTGCACTTTTAGCGAAAATAAAATCTAAAAATTCTTCTTTAAAAGACCGGAATTCCACATGATTAGAAGATATCAAGCCGATACACAATAAATACTCTAACAATTGTTATTAGTGTAGATTTTAAATAACTAGTAATACTTTGATTGTAATTTGGTATTCACTTTGTCATACATTATATTGTACTTTACGATAGAAATAAAACATTGAAAAAACCAACCCAATCCCCAGCTACACGGTCATCCAAAAGGCCATTTTTGTTTTTTTGTTGAAATATAAGACTTAAACTGACCACTAGTGGCTAAACTGATTCCACCATCCAAGAATAGTCTGAATCTCCATGTTATAACAGATATAAAAGATTATGAAATATTCACACCCATGCATTGTATCATTCCAAAAACTCCCAACATAGTTTAATGTACTTTGGCAAAGCGCACTAACAGTCGGCAGTAATATATAGTCTCATGCTGCCGATTTATCAGCAAAGCGTCACAGAAGCATCAGTGATATGACCATCAACGTAGAATCTGAGCGTACTTGATATCTATGCAGTATCGATTCTCATGTTCCCGGGCAAATTTTGTGGAACCGACCCCTTCGGTTTTAACCTAAACCTACAAATTATAAGAAAATATAGAATTAAATTTGGGGTGCTTTACACACACACAACACACATACAACACACACACACACACTATACTAATATACTATACTATATAATATATATAATATATATATATATATCATAATAGTATAGTATATTTATATAAATAGGTTAATAATATTAATAATAAATATATATATAATATTATAGTACATTATAATAACAAAAGATATAATATTCACAGAAAATATATATTTAATATTTTTTATTACGAAAATATATTTCCCTTTTAAAAACATATATGAATTAATTATAATAGGACCTTGGACCTTTAACAAAAGATAAATCAACTCAAAAATAAATCATATCTGCATTCATTTATATAAATCGGTTAAGCAAACATCTACAAAAATTTTCATCAATATAAATATCTCCTTCCATACTTTCTAAAAATTTAGTAAAAGCGACTAATGCTAGAGAGAGATAAAGATTATTTGATAAAAGGGGCTTTTAATCGAATATCAATCAATAGTTTAGTATAAATTATATATAATTTGTGATTTGTGTATCTATAAAAGAGTTATTACCTTTTCAAATTATATATATTTTATATTTTATATTAAATATTTTTATTTATATTTTTATTTATTAGTATATATTTATTTTAATTATTTTTATATATTTACATTTAAATATAAATAATATAAATAGAAAATATTAAAGACATTATGACTATTATAATCTTATTGTTACCAAGAATAACGAACATGATACCTCGTAATTACGTATATATATTCTTTATGTATATAATTATACTATGTAGTATATATTATTATTATAATGTCTAATATATATAATATGATAATATTAATAGTCTTTACTAATTTAATACCTGTATATAGATATATATAATAATATTTTATGTTTATATAATAGATAATAAATATATATAGAGAGTAATATATATATTCATATATTTAATTATATTATTAATATATATATATATGAGAGAGAGGAGAAGAGAGTGAAAGAGAGAAATAGTTGTTAAATATAAAGAGAAAATGTCGGAGGGAGAGAGAGAGAGAGAGAGAGACAGAGAGAGAGAGAAGAGAGAGAGGAAGAGAGAAAGGGAGAGAGAGGAGAAGAAGAAAAGGAGAGAGAGAGAGAGAGAGAGAGAGAGAGAGAGAGAGAGAGAGAGAGAGAGTGTGAGAAGGAGAGAAAAATCATTGTGAGGGAGAAAGACAAAGAAAGGGTGAACAGAGAGCAATAATAAAAGAGTGAGAGATGTAGACGATCGAACCATAGATAATGAGGAGAGAAAGATGAGAGAAAAAATAGAGAGAGAGAGCGAGAGTGAGAAAGAGAGTAGAGAGAGAGAGAAGGAAGAGAAAGAGAGAGAGAGAGAAGAGAGAGCAGAGAGAGAGGAGAGAGAGAGAGAGAGAGACAGCGAGAAAGTAGAAAGAATACAAGTGACGAGAGAGAGAGAGAAGAGACGAGAGAGAGAGAGGAGAGGAGAGAGAGAGAGAAGAGAGAGGAGAGAGAGAAGGAGAGTTTTGAGAAATTATTTGAATTATGAAGGGTTTTTATTATTGGTGGGTAGGTATTTTTAAAAAGCAGTGGTTTCCTGATACTTTGAGTTAGTATGGGCTTATTTTATAGTTCTTATCTTGGGTGTGGATGATACTCCGTATATTATTCATAATACAAGAGCATTTGTATTATAATAAATTAGTTAATTAATTTAATTATTTTAAAATTTTCAAAAATTAGAAAAACTTTGTTTTAAATATTAACAATTTATTGTATTCAATTATTATAGTAAATCATTGATATTATAGTAAACTGAAGGAAATACACTTCCCAAAAAACAAAGAAGTCGCAATGGTATATATATATATATAATATATTTATCTATTATATAATATGATTATATAATATAATATAATTATATATATATTATAGGTTTTATTATAATATTATATTATAATATATTATTATAAAATATATATTATAATTAATATTATATATATAATATTATATTATATTTATATATAATTATATATTATAAATATAATATATATATATATATATTATATTTTATATATAATATATAGTATATATATAATTATAAATATTATTATATATAGATAATATATTATATATATATATATATATGATATATATTATTTCTATGTTATTTATATATATTATCCAACCCATTATTTCACAATACGTTTAATATATATCATTATATTATATAATATATAATATATAATATACTTAATATATATTATATTATTATTTTTAATATATACTAATATTATATATTTTATATTATATATATATATCATATATATATACTACACCATTATTCATATAACACTTAAAAAAAATATACCTACTTCCATACACATTTCCTCCTCAAACATTCTCCCTTTCAAAAAAATTCTAAAACCACACCCACACAACAATACTTCCACCTCACAATACGTTTACAAAATTCCTTGTTCACAATGTAATCAAGCATACATTGGGAGAAACTATTGACTTCACCCGTAGACAATACCAACATAAATACGATCTCCAAACTGATAACCTTAACTCTGCCCTTACCATCCACAGATCCACCCACAACCACTTTATTAATGAGTAACTTATATGACACGATGATTGCTATCCGGAATTTGATATCGAAAACTTGAAATTACTTTGCCAAATCATTTTGCATTACAACCACTGTAGTTTAACATAACATAAAAAAAAATCAATAAGAGTTGCGAATACAGCATCATTGGCTTTGGATCCTAACGTGTTAATTTCTCTACCTATTTCCTGTAGCACAAAAATTTTAAAAACAAAAGGATCTCGCTTTGAATAAATTTATTTGAACATTTATTTTTGTTTTATTTACGATTTGATCCTGTATAGGAATACATCTGTATATAAAGGCCATGTTTGGCACGATAAGGCTCATGTAAGGATCCTTTTATCCATTTATAAAGTACCACTCACCATATTTTAGCAAATATTTTCTTTCTGCAGCTGCTAGAATTTATAACTTCCATATATTCGTAACTAAAGAGGCAATATATATATATATATATAATAATTATAATATTAATAGTAAAATAACGTATTTTAAGTTTATATATTGTCCAAGGGGTTGAAATAGGATTATTCTTATTAATATTCAAAACTTTATATTAATATAATAATATATATATAATTATATTATATATATTATATATATATATATTATATTATATTAATATAATATAGTATAGTGTCACAGAAATTTAATGGTTTGTTTGAACATTACCTACGCTACGTAGTGAAGAGTGAAGGCTAAGGTTTCCTGAATAGAGAGAGCATGACCTTTTAAATCCTAGGTCATTTATTTTGGATCACTCCCCTGAGATAAGTCGAGAACATAATTTCTGTGGCAAAATATTCTTCCGATGTCAGAAGAATTTTCTACAACATCCACAACAACGAACTAATCATCATCAACACGCGAATTTAATAGTTGGAGGTTGATTTCGTGGTGAAAGATTTTGGGGCCATGTAATTTGTAAAGTATGTTCACGATGAGGTTTCGTTCCCACTTACAAAGCAGATTTGCTTTTGATGCATAAGTACCAAGGAAAAGGAAATTTCCTCTAACTCGTTGCTCTGCTCTGACGTGTGGATGGAAGAAGGTTATGTTATAGTTATGCTATGTGGGCGGGTTTATTCACTTATTTCACTTTATTGTATATACGATAGTGTGACAAATTAGGAAATTTTTTCCCGTAATTATCACATTAATTTTAATTTTGCACTAAATCAAACAAATATCTAATTAATATTTTCACATATTTTGTGAGCGGTTGGTAAATATGTTTATGTATTATTGGTCTCGGGAGACCCTCACTTTTTAATGATCTTGGATGTTTAAAGGAATATCCTTTAATTGAGATCTTGAGATAGTGAAATGCTAATTATTGGTTGTTTTTACGACGGGTGAAAGTCATTATTGGTATGGAGAGGAATAATCCATGTTGATTCGTAACCTGCTCGAATCATATGAACAGATTAAAAAGGAATGTCCCATTTGCACGAAATGACCTCACCGACGGGTCATTCATATTATTCATAATACAGTATAATCGAGTACCTTTCAAATGCCGCCAATTAAATAGTATGTAAATATAAAAGGCTTCAGACCTAACTTAATTTTTTAAATTGATTTATCGAGCAATATTTTTTTTTAAATTTCAAACCTCAGTGTACTTTGACAGTTGTGCTTCGTACTTTTTAACTGATTTTTTTTAAATGAAATTAAAAATTATATATAATATTAAATATTAAAAGTTTATATAGTATATATGAAAGATATATTATAATTATATAATTTAGTAATATATAATATAATATTAATTTATATATAAAAAAATATATAAATTCAAATAAATTCAATTTTTTGCTATTTATATTATCTATAAATTTTATAATATATATTATATAAATTATATTTTAAATTTTATATAAGATTCATTATAAGTTATATTATATTATTGTTTAGATATAATTATATATGGTAATTATAAGTAAAATGTTCTATAATAATTATAGATGTTAGATTTTGCAGTGACACTTCGTGAAAGGTATGCTTCGCTGTGCTAGTGAGTATGGTGCGCCTGAAATCTTTTGTGAGTACTGGTGCTGGAGGTAGTGGGTTGTGGTATCGAGAGTTGTTATACCGGTTCAATATAACTGTGTGTGAGATGAGATTCTTATCCCACGGTTGAATTAAAAGTTGACAAAACCAAATCAGTTACCTCTCTTCGACAATCTCGTATCTCCTGTTGAAGTTCTCATATTCAAGAAACCGAAAGCAATGAATACCACCAAACAGTGTACACAACCCACGCAAGATCATATATCTACCGTCCGGCAAAAGCACAAAAGTAGCAACCAAATCAAAAAGTTAATCAAATTGAAACGGTTCACAGCTCCTTCACAGGTTTGGGCCATGTGTTTTCCAGGTCTAGCATATCAAATAGATTTGCTTCTCCTCTCCTCTTTACTCCTACTGCATTCTTTTCTTCTTTGCATTTCAATTCTGTCTTTCTTCTTTTTTGGCTAGAATCTTCTTACTAATTCTTAATATTATCTATTTATATCTGATTATTTCTTATTCTTATTATTATTATTATTATTATTATTATTATTATTATTATTATTATTATTATTATTATTATTATTATTATTATTATTATTATTATTATTATTATTATTATTATTATTATTATTATTATTTTTGCTTTCAGATGGCGCTATGTATGAATTTATTAAAAACAAAGAAGGCGGAGACAGCGCTGTTGATGAGTTGGAAAACGTTGTACTTACAATTATGAACGGAGTGAGTTCCTCATCCAACATCTCTTTACTTTACTTATTTTTAGAGTTTTACCGATTTCTCGATTTTAATCTTCAAAATAATCTTTTTTTTTTCTTTTAATGTTGATGTTTTAAATGGAAATATACTATGGTTGAAATATAGATTGATGAAGGACAAAATTTTATATCTTTTTCAGGTGAACATTATATACAATGCCCCTTCGATGAGGACAAGAATTTCAGTTGTCATGATACGACTTGAGATTATGAAGTCTACTGAAAACCTCATCGATGACGCCGATGGGGATATTGCAGTGTCAGTGTCACTACAATGTACAAACGTTTCCTTAATATTAAAAATTACATTAATCTTTAAAAAAAAATTATTTCTTTTGTTTATAAAATATTTTTTAATATTTCTGGGCTTTAATATATTTATATTTCCGCAAAACATATAAATATATTTTTGGCTTTGAGTATCAAATGCTGCTATAGTCTCTTGCGCACGCAAAAATGAAAGCTTTAATAAAACTAATTTTCTTTTCAGATACCTATCCAATTTTTGCAGTTGGCAACAAAAACAAAATAAAAAATGGAATCCGAAAGGAGATTCCGCTGAGGGGTTTTGGGATCACGGACTTCTATTGTCAGGAGTTGACCTTTGGGATATTGATCCTTCGATGAACAAAGTTATTGGTATGATTCCCGCATCGCTTATACTAACATGTTTTTATCTTATAAATTTAATTATTGCCTAGGAATCACTTTTCTCTCTTTTTCATTCAACATTAACAAATGTAAAGTTTTAAAAATTCAATTCGTTTTTCGATGACAGGACTAGCTTGGGTTGGAGGAATGTGCAACGCCTTCTACTCTTGCACCATAAACGAAGGAACAAGTTTTGAGGCACAATTCGTCATAGCTCATGAGATTGGACATAAGTATTTTATCGTTACAATTTTAATTTAATATTCAAATTAAAAACATGTTATATTACTTCAATTCAATTACTAGGACATTAGAGGACAACAAAATGCTTCCTTCTAATATATATATATATATATATATATATATATATATATATTATATTATATATTATACATACTTATTTTATATATTATTATTATTATATTTAATATAATATATATTATAATAATATATTATATAATTAATATAATATAATTTATATTAATTATATATATATATATATGTTATATATAAATAATTATTTATATTATATTATCAGGGACGATAATTTTATTATTAAGCATGCATTATGCAAGACATTAAACAGCTGCTGCCAGTGTTGACAAATGAAAATTTTGAATTGTCAAATTAATATCTATGATGAGAAAATAAGATGTTTGAATAATTAATTATTCTTCTTCCAGCGCTTCTATTAACAATAAATTCATTATTTATATTTAATTTGCATTCTCGATCATCCAGCGTGAATAATTTCAATTAGTCAATAAGTAACTGTTGGGGTAACTCACCATTAACTGCCTTTCTGAGAAGTTAGCACAGCTTAAAGGTAACAGTGTTAGTGCGCCGCGCATGAAATTATTATTTCACATTGCGAACATGTGAAAGCTGTAAGACATACTTAACACAGTTCACAATTTAAATAATAATAAGAAAATGGAAAACTATTAAAAATTGTATTACGAAATTTATAGGTTTTTGTCACTAATAGTGCATGGTTGTAAGCAGTGGCTTTGTATATTTAGGGGGGCATGGGGGCCAATGGCCCCCCCGAAATTTCTAGACAGTAAAATTTTTTTAGCTATCATACTTATTAATTTTATAAAGTTAATTAGCAATTAATTTTTAATATAATTCGTCGCTGGTCAAGGAACAAATCTCGTAAGTGCATTAGTTAAAACTAAACTTGAAAAACCATCAGAAGAAAAATGCAAACATTAGAATTTCAGCTGATTTTAGAAGAATGTGTAAGCGCATCTGAATCTGAAATCTGAGTAATGAAATTGCTGTACCAAGAAATTAACAAATCCAAAAAATACAGACCCAACATTCCTACTTCCGCCCCACAGACTTATTATTATCGCACATCCATTTTATATACCATTTTTGGATGATTTAAATATCATCAGCATTAGGAGAAGGTTTTTAAATTTTCCTTGCAATTTGTTCTACCCGAACGGGTGTAAATGTGCCATATGAGAAGATAAAACGATTGTGTATGTATTTTTACAAACAAGGAAGATCTCGAATCCAAATGATGCTTTTGGTAAAGCAGAATGGGATTTATGGAAGTTGAATAGGCATCACAGCAGCACAGGTCACACAAAAACAGCAATAGATGGATACTAGTTTTCTGGTTCGCCAGGGTCACAATTTCCAATGATTTAGATTCTTGTTGGGCAATACCTGCTAATTTTACTCACCTCCGTGTCCTTCTTTGTTGGAGTAGAAAGATGCTTTTCAACATTAAGACTTTCTGAAAACCTACTTGAGAATATTATTGGAGAGATCAAAGACTTATTGGACTTGCCCTCTATCTCTACAAACATCGAAATATTGAATAAAATTGAAGATGTTATCTCAGACCTCGCTCACTCTCATTGTTCACTCTCATTTCAGGCGATTAAATTTAACAAATTAGGAGATGATTTAAGTAATTCATATAAATTCTTCCCATTTTCTTAGGAATTTAATATTTTGCCCTTCCACTTTATATATATTATAATAATATATATATATTATATAATATATATTATATATATATATATATAATAATATATATATATATATATTATATATATCAAATAGATCTAGTATATATAAATATGGCACACATTTTCTTTCTATTAGTATACATATGAAGCACACATTTTTTGTTTGGCCCCCGCCGTGCGAAAAATTTCTGGATTACGTATTATGATGCCACTGGTTGTAAGGTCTTGGGGTTATTTTTATTTTGAATAATCCAGATTTGGGATATCTCTAGTAAATATTGTTGAGCAGAGGAAGAGATAAATCGGAAGAGAAGCCCTTATAGAGCTCAAAACCTAAAGCAAATTCCATCAGGATGCTGTTGCATTTGTGGGCTTTAAAGAACGGAAGATTAAATACAACATGAAAAATAGATGAAGGGGAAGAGAATTTCACAGAACTGAGGTGAACTGGAAAAGAAGGCCCCGGCATCATACACAGAAACGAACAAGCATAGTGGTTACCATTTTCAAATATAATTCGTGTGAAAACAAAGGCACCCCTCCGTTAAAAGGTCTGAGTTAAGCAAGAACAATGACATCAAGAGGTAAAAACTGCACCTCATGGCCTTATATATGTTTAACGATATACGTTCCACATCGTTTCAGAAACAGAGGTCAAGAGAGTTTAAAAGTAGGGGGAGGACTTACTCAATCATCTGACTTATCTGTGCAATAAGATGATGTGGAAACAGAACTCCCCTACAACTCGCCCCAGATGTGGTTAAAAACTCCATATAGGCGACTGATAAAGCCTCTCTATAGTTGAGGTCACCTGTGCGAAAAGGAAAAAACCTCTCGCAGTCTAACTAAACAGAACGCTCAGTTTCTTTGAGAACCTTAGCAAACCGTTGTGAATATGAGGTTCCTTCAAAAAATAATCTGTTTGTTCATTGGTGAGTCGTTCAGACCAAGAATAGTTATGTTTTTCAACGAGCTGAAACTGTAGAACCCGTCAAAAGAAATACAAAAATGTTAGGTGGTGTTTTCTGAGAGAGAAGAGAGGAGAGAGGAGAGAGAGAGAGAAGAAGAGAGAGGAAGAGAGAGAGAGGAGAGGGAGAGAGAGAAGTTAGACGAGTTAGGCAGAGAGAGAGA